>CAJGYO010000450.1:0-68180 GCA_904845875.1 Miscanthus lutarioriparius | reverse complement strand
CGTTTGGCGCCAAACCGTGCACCTATCTTGCACTAACACATGACCCCACGTCACCTAGGATCACCCGGCCAGTGCGTCCAGCGATCTACGAGCCCTGTAGTACGTTTGGTATCAAGCGCCGGTGCACCCTATGCTTACATAACACCTAACACCATCTCCGATGAGACGAGCGAGATTCCATGACCCCCCGTCACTGGGAGTTCCCGCCGGTGCGTCAAAACAATATCCAGGCACAGCACGTTTGGCACAAGCCGTGCACCTATCTTGCATCAGCACTAACACCATACTCCAAGCGGACCGAGCAGATTCCGGCCCGATGCCGTCACTAGGAGTTCCATCCGGGTGCGTCCAAAACGATATCTGAGCCTATGGTACGTTTGGCGCAAACCATTGCACCTATCTTGCACTAACACTAACACCATCTCCAGCGGACGAACGAGATTCCACATGACCCACGTCACCTAGGAGTTCCATCGGGTGCGTCCAAAAGCGATATCGAGCGCAATAGCCTTCGTATGGCGCAAGCGTGCGTTTAAGCTTTCCCAAACCAGTGCCAGCAGATATCTTGTTTCATCAGGCCTACACCGTAACACCATCTCCAAAGGCGGGGCGAGATTCCACATGAGCGGTGCATTCCTTGACCCATGACGTCACCTAGGGAGTTCCATCGGTGCGTCCAAAATGATATCGAGCCTATGAATGCGTTTGGGCGCAAGCCGGTGCACCTATCTTGCACTGCACTAACACCATCTCCAAGCGGACGAGCGAGATTCCACATGACCCACATCACTAGGAGTTCCATCAGAGTGCGTCCAAAATGATATCTGAGCCTATGGTACGTTTGGCGCCAAACCGTGCACCTATCTTGCACTAACACTAACACCATCTCCAAAGCGGACGAAACGAGATTCCACATGACCCGTCACCTAGGGTTCCATCAAGTCGTCCAAAGCGATATCTGAGCCTATGAATACGTTTGGCGCCAAACCGTGCACCTATCTTGCACTAACACTAACACCATCTCCAAGCGGACGAGCGAGATTCCACATGACCCCGTCACCTAGGGTTCCATCGGTGCGTCCTAAGCGATATCTGAGCCTATGGTACGTTTTTGGCGCCAAACCGTGCACCTATCTTGCACTAACACTAACACCATCTCCAAGCGGACCAGCGAGATTCCACATGACCCACGTCACCTAGGAGTTCCATCGGTGCGTCCAAAATGATGATATCTGAGCCTATGGTATGCGTTTAAGCGCCAAAGCGTGCACCTATCTTGCACTAACACTAACACCATCTCCAAGCGGACCAAGCGAATTCCACATGACCCGCGTCACCTGGGATTTCCATCGGGTGCGTCCAAAATGATATCTGAGCCTATGTAGTACGTTTGGCGCCAAACCGTGCACCTATCTTGCACTAACACTAACACCATCTCCCAAGCGGACGAGCGAGATTCCACATGACCCAACGTCACCTAGGAGTTCCGCCGGGTGCGTCCAAAATGATATCTGAGCCTATGGTGCGTTTAGCGCCAAACTAAATGCACCTATCTTGCACTAACACTAACACCATCTCCAAGCGGACCCGAGCGAGATTCCACATGACCCACGTCACCTAGGATTCCATCGGAGTGCGTCCTCCAACGATATCTGGGCCTGTAGTGCGTTTTGGCGCCAAACCGTGCACCTATCTTGCACTAACACTAACACCATCTCCAAGCGGACGAGCAGATTCCACATGACCCACGTCACCTAGGAGTTCCATCGGTTCGTCCAAAAGCGATATCGACGAGCTATATGGTGCATTTAAGCGCAAACCGTGCACCTATCTTACACTAACACTAACACCATCTCCAAAGCGGACCGAACGAGATTCCACGACCCACGTCACCTAGGAGTTCCATCGGTGCGTCCAAAACGATATCCCGAGCCTATGGTGCGTTTGGCGCAAACCGTGCACCTATCTTACATAACACTAACACCATCTCCAAATGGACCAAGCGAGATTCCACATGACCACGTCACCTAGGATTTCCATCGGGTGCGTCCAAAACGATATCTGAGCCTATGGTGCGTTTGGCGCCAAACCATGCACCTATCTTGCACTAACACTAACACCATCTCCAAAGCGGACGAGCGAGATTCCACATGACCCGTCACCTAGGGTTCCATCGAATGCGTCCAAAATGATATCTGAGCCTATGGTGCGTTTGGCGCCAAACCGTGCACCTATCTTGCATCAACACTAACACCATCTCCCAAGCGGACCAGCGAGATTCCACATGACCCCGTCACCTAGGAGTTCCATCGGGTGCGTCCAAAATGATATCTGAGCCTATGGTGCGTTTGGCGCCAAACCGTGCACCTATCTTGCACTAACACTAACACCATCTCCAAACGGACCGAACGAGATTCCACATGACCCACGTCACCTAGCAGTTCCATCAGGTGCGTCAAAAATGATATCTGAGCCTATAATACGTTTGGCGCAAACCGTGCACCTATCTTGCACTAACACTAACACCATCTCCAAAGCGGACGAGCGAGATTCCACATGACCCACGTCACCTAGGAGTTCCATCGGGTGCGTCCAAAAGCGATATCTGAGCCTATGGTACGTTTGGCGCAAACCGTGCACCTATCTTGCACTAACACTAACACCATCTCCAAAGCGGACCAGCGAGATTCCACATGACCCACGTCACCTAGGAGTTCCATCCGGGTGCGTCCAAAAAGCGATATCTGAGCCTATGGTACGTTTAAGCGCCAAACCGTGCACCTATCTTGCACTAACACTAACACCATCTCCAAGCGGACGAGCGAGATTCCACATGACCCACGTCACCTAGGAGTTCCATCGGGTGCGTCCAAAAGCGATATCACGAGCCTATAGTGCGTTTGGCGCAAACCGTGCACCTATCTTGCACTAACACTAACACCATCTCCAAAGCGGACGAGCGAATTCCACATGACCCACGTCACCTAGGAGTTCCATCCGGTGCGTCCGAAAGCGATATCTGAGCCTATGGTGCGTTTGGCGCCAAACCGTGCACCTATCTTACACTAACACTAACACCATCTCCAAAGCGGACCGAACGAGATTCACACATGACCCACGTCACCTAGGAGTTCCATCGGTGCGTCCAAAATGATATCTGAGCCTATGGTACGTTTGGCGCCAAACCATGCACCTATCTTGCACTAACACTAACACCATCTCCAAAGCGGACCGAGCGAGATTCCACATGACCCACGTCACCTAGGGAGTTCCATCGGTGCGTCCAAAAGCGATATCTGAGCCTATAGTGCGTTTGCGCGCAAACCAGTGCACCTATCTTGCACTAACACTAACACCATCTCCAAAGCGGACCGAGCGAGATTCCACATGACCCGTCACCTAGGAGTTCCATCGGTGCGTCCAAAAGCGATATCTGAGCCTATGAAATGCGTTTGGCGCCAAACCGTGCACCTATCTTGCACTAACACTAACACCATCTCCAAGCGGACGAAGCGAGATTCCACATGACCCACGTCACCTAGGAGTTCCATCGGGTGCGTCCAAAGCGATATCGAGCCTATGGTGCGTTTGGGCAAACCGTGCACCTATCTTGCATCAACACTAACACCATCTCCAAAGCGGACGAGCGAGATTCCACATGACCCACGTCACCTAGGGTTCCATCGGGTGCGTCCAAAATGATATCTGAGCCTATGGTACGTTTGGCGCGCAAACCGTGCACCTATCTTGCACTAACACTAACACCATCTCCAAAGCGGACCCGCGAGATTCCACATGACCCACGTCACCTAGGAGTTCCATCGGTGCGTCCAAAATGATATCTCCGAGCCTATGGTGCGTTTGGCGCAAACCGTGCACCTATCTTGCACTAACACTAACACCATCTCCAAGCGGACCAGCGAGATTCCACATGACCCGTCACCTAGGAGTTCCATCCGGTGCGTCCAAAAGCGATATCTGAGCCTATGGTACGTTTAAGCGCAAGCCGTGCACCTATCTTGCACTAACACTAACACCATCTCCAAGCGGACCGAAGCGAGATTCCACATGACCCACGTCACCTAGGAGTTCCATCGGTGCGTCCTCCAAAGCGATATCTGAGCCTATGGTGCGTTTGGGCGCAAACCATGCACCTATCTTGCATCAACACTAACACCATCTCCAAAGCGGACGAACGAGATTCCACATGACCCACGTCACCTAGGAGTTCCATCCCCGGGTGCGTCCAAAATGATATCTGAGCCTATGGTATGTTTGGCGCCAAACCGTGCACCTATCTTGCACTAACACTAACACCATCTCCAAAGCGGACGAGCGAGATTCCACATGACCCGTCACCTAGGAGTTCCATCGGGTGCGTCCAAAATGATTTCTGAGGCTATGGTACGTTTGATGCAAACCGTGCACCTATCTTTTACTAACACTAACACCTTCTCCAAACGGACCGAACGGGATTCCACATGACCCACGTCACCTAGGAGTACCATCGGGTGCGTCCAAAATGATATCTGAGCCTATGGTGCGTTTGGCGCAAAACCCGTGCACCTATCTTGCACTAACACTAACACCATCTCCAAGCGGACGACGAGATTCCACATGACCCACGTCACCTAGGAGTTCCATCGGGTGCGTCCAAAACGATATCTGAGCCTATGGTACGTTTGGGCGCAAACCGTGCACCTATCTTGCACTAACACTAACACCATCTCCAAATGGACCGAAATTCGAGATTCCACATGACCCACGTCACCTAGGAGTTCCATCGGTGCGTCCAAATGCGATATCTGAGCCTATGGTACGTTTAGGCGCAAACCGTGCACCTATCTTGCACTAACACTAACACCATCTCCAAAGCGGACGAGCGAGATTCCACATGACCCACGTCACCTAGGAGTTCCATCGGTGCGTCCAAAGCGATATCTGAGCCTATGGTACGTTTGGCGCCAAACCGTGCACCTATCTTGCATCAACACTAACACCATCTCCAAGCGGACGAAACGAGATTCCACATGACCCGTCACCTAGGAGTTCCATCGGGTGCGTCCAAAAGCGATATCTGAGCCTATAATGCGTTTGGCGCCAAACCGTGCACCTATCTTGCACTAACACTAACACCATCTCCAAATGCGGACGAGCGAGATTCCACATGACCCACGTCACCTAGGAGTTCCATCAGGTGCGTCCAAAACGATATCTGAGCCTATGGTACGTTTGGCGCAAACCGTGCACCTATCTTGCACTAACACTAACACCATCTCCAAATGGACCAAACGAGATTCCACATGACCCACGTCACCTAGGAGTTCCATCGGGTGCGTCCTAAACGATATCTGAGCCTATGGTACGTTTGGCGCAAACCGTGCACCTATCTTGCACTAACACTAACACCATCTCCAAACGGACCGAACGAGATTCCACATGACCCACGTCACCTAGGAGTTCCATCGGTGCGTCCAAAATGATATCTGAGCCTATAGTACGTTTGGCGCAAACCGTGCACCTATCTTGCACTAACACTAACACCATCTCCAAACGGACTGAACGAGATTCCACATGACCCACGTCACCTAGGAGTTCCATCAGGTGCGTCCAAAACGATATCTGAGCCTATGGTACGTTTGGCGCAAACCGTGCACCTATCTTGCACTAACACTAACACCATCTCCAAACGGACCGAACGAGATTCCACATGACCCACGTCACCTAGGAGTTCCATCGGTGCGTCCAAAACGATATCTGAGCCTATGGTACGTTTAGCGCCAAACCGTGCACCTATCTTGCACTAACACTAACACCATCTCCAAGCGGACGAGCGAGATTCCACATGACCCACGTCACCTAGGGTTCCATCGAGTGCGTCCAAAAGCGATATCTGAGCCTATGGTACGTTTGGCGCCAAACCGTGCACCTATCTTGCACTAACACTAACACCATCTCCAAGCGGACGAGCGAGATTCCACATGACCCACGTCACCTAGGAGTTCCATCGGTGCGTCCAAAACGATATCTGAGCCTATGGTGCGTTTAGCGCAAACCGTGCACCTATCTTACATCAACACTAACACCATCTCCAAGCGGACGAGCGAGATTCCACATGACCCGTCACCTAGGATTTCCATCGGGTGCGTCCAAAGCGATATCTGAGCCTATGGTGCGTTTGGCGCCAAACCGTGCACCTATCTTGCACTAACACTAACACCATCTCCAAATGGACCAACGAGATTCCACATGACCCACGTCACCTAGGAGTTCCATCGGTGCGTCCAAAAGCGATATCTGAGCCTATAGGTACGTTTGGGCGCCAAACCGTGCACCTATCTTGCATCTAACACTAACACCATCTCCAAAGCGGACGAGCGAGATTCCACATGACCCAAAAGCGTCACCTAGGAGTTCCATCGGGTGCGTCCAAAATGCGATATTCACAGCCTATAGTGCGTTTAGCGCCAAACCGTGCACCTATCTTGCACTAACACTAACACCATCTCCAAACGGACGAGCGAGATTCCACATGACCCACGTCACCTAGGGAGTTCCATCAGTGCGTCCAAAATGATATCTGAGCCTATGGTACGTTTGGCGCAAACCGTGCACCTATCTTGCATCAACACTAACACCATCTCCAAAGCGGACCGAGCGAGATTCCACATGACCCGTCACCTAGGATTTCCATCGGTGCGTCCAAAAGCGATATCTGAGCCTATGGTACGTTTAGCGCGCAAACCGTGCACCTATCTTGCACTAACACTAACACCATCTCCAAAGCGGACGAGCGAGATTCCACATGACCCACGTCACCTAGGAGTTCCATCGGGTGCGTCCAAAAGCGATATCTGAGCCTATAGTGCGTTTGGCGCCAAACCGTGCACCTATCTTGCACTAACACTAACACCATCTCCAAACGGACGAACGAGATTCCACATGACCCACGTCACCTAGGAGTTCCATCAGGTGCGTCCAAAATGATATCTGAGCCTATGGTACGTTTGGCGCAAACCGTGCACCTATCTTGCACTAACACTAACACCATCTCCAAACGGACCGAACGAGATTCCACATGACCCACGTCACCTAGGAGTTCCATCGGTGCGTCCAAAGCGATATCTGAGCCTATGGTGCGTTTGGCGCAAACCGTGCACCTATCTTGCACTAACAACACTAACACCATCTCCAAAGCGGACGAGCGAGATTCCACATGACCCCGTCACCTGGGAGTTCCATCGGGTGCGTCCAAATGATATCTGAGCCTATGGTGCGTTTGGCGCAAACCGTGCACCTATCTTACATCAACACTAACACCATCTCCAAGCGGACCAAGCGAGATTCCACATGACCCACGTCACCTAGGAGTTCCATCGGGTGCGTCCAAAGCGATATCTGAGCCTATGAGTGCGTTTGGCGCGCAAACCGTGCACCTATCTTGCACTAACACTAACACCATCTCCAAAGCGGACGAGCGAGATTCCACATGACCCACGTCACCTAGGAGTTCCATCGGGTGCGTCCAAAACGATATCTGAGCCTATGGTGCGTTTAAGCGCCAAACCGTGCACCTATCTTACATCAACACTAACACCATCTCCAAGCGGACGAAGCGAGATTCCACATGACCCGTCACCTAGGAGTTCCATCGGGTGCGTCCAAAAGCGATATCTGAGCCTATGGTGCGTTTGGCGCCAACAAATCACCTATCTTGCATCAACACTAACACCATCTCCAAATGGACGAGCGAGATTCCACATGACCCACGTCACCTAGGAGTTCCATCGGGTGCGTCCAAATGATATCTGAGAGCCTATAGTGCGTTTAAGCGCCAAACCGTGCACCTATCTTACATCAACACTAACACCATCTCCAAGCGGACGAGCGAGATTCCACATGACCCACGTCACCTAGGAGTTCCATCGGGTGCGTCCAAAAGCGATATCTGAGCCTATGGTACGTTTAAGCGCCAAACCGTGCACCTATCTTGCATCAACACTAACACCATCTCCAAGCGGACCGAGCGAGATTCCACATGACCCCGTCACCTAGGAGTTCCCATCGGGTGCGTCCAAAAGCGATATCTGAGCCTATGGTGCGTTTGGCGCAAACCGTGCACCTATCTTGCACTAACACTAACACCATCTCCCAAGCGGACGAACGAGATTCCACATGACCCACGTCACCTAGGGTTCCATCGGTGTGCGTCCAAAATGATATCTGAGCCTATGGTGCGTTTAAGCGCAAACCGTGCACCTATCTTACACTAACACTAACACCATCTCCAAAGCGGACGAGCGAGATTCCACATGACCCACGTCACCTAGGAGTTCCATCGGTGCGTCCAAAAGCGATATCTGAGCCTATGGTACGTTTGGCGCCAAACCGTGCACCTATCTTGCACTAACACTAACACCATCTCCAAAGCGGACCGAGCGAGATTCCACATGACCCCGTCACCTAGGAGTTCCATCGGGTGCGTCCTAAAATGCGATATCTGAGCCTATGGTGCGTTTGGCGCAAACCGTGCACCTATCTTGCACTAACACTAACACCATCTCCAAAGCGGACGAACGAGATTCCACGTGACCCACGTCACCTAGGGTTTCCATCCATCCAGTGCGTCCAAAATGATATCGCGAGCCTATGGTGCGTTTGGCGCAAACCGTGCACCTATCTTGCACTAACACTAACACCATCTCCAAAGCGGACGAGCGAGATTCCACATGACCCACGTCACCTAGGAGTTCCATCGGTGCGTCCAAAATGATATCTGAGCCTATGGTGCGTTTGGCGCCAAACCGTGCACCTATCTTGCACTAACACTAACACCATCTCCAAAGCGGACCGAGCGAGATTCCACATGACCCGTCACCTAGGAGTTCCATCGGGTGCGTCCAAAAGCGATATCTGAGCCTATGGTACGTTTGGCGCCAAACCGTGCACCTATCTTGCACTAACACTAACACCATCTCCAAAGCGGACGAGCGAGATTCCACATGACCCACGTCACCTAGGAGTTCCATCGGTGCGTCCAAAATGATATCTGAGCCTATGGTGCGTTTGGCGCAAAACCGTGCACCTATCTTGCACTAACACTAACACCATCTCCAAGCGGACGAGCGAGATTCCACATGACCCACGTCACCTAGGGTTCCATCGGTGCGTCCAAAAGCGATATCTGAGCCTATGGTGCGTTTAAGCGCAAACCGTGCACCTATCTTACATCAACACTAACACCATCTCCAAAAGCGGACCAAGCAATTCCACGCAGACCCACGTCACCTAGGAGTTCCATCGGTGCGTCCAAAATGCGATATCTGAGCCTATGAATGCGTTTGGCGCCAAACCGTGCACCTATCTTGCACTAACACTAACACCATCTCCAAACGGACGAGCGAGATTCCACACACCCACGTCACCTAGGAGTTCCATCGGGTGCGTCCAAAAGCGATATCTGAGCCTATGGTACGTTTAGCGCCAAACCGTGCACCTATCTTACATCTAACACTAACACCATCTCCAAAGCGGACGAGCGAGATTCCACATGACCCACGTCACCTAGGAGTTCCATCGGGTGCGTCCTAAAGCGATATCTGAGCCTATGGTGCGTTTGGCGCCAAACCGTGCACCTATCTTGCACTAACACTAACACCATCTCCAAGCGGACGAACGAGATTCCACATGACCCCGTCACCTGGGGTTCCATCGGGTGCGTCCAAAAGCGATATCTGAGCCTATGGTGCGTTTGGCGCAAACCGTGCACCTATCTTGCACTAACACTAACACCATCTCCAAAGCGGACGAGCGAGATTCCACATGACCCACGTCACCTAGGAGTTCCATCGGGTGCGTCCAAAAGCGATATCTGAGCCTATGGTGCGTTTGGGCGCCAAACCGTGCACCTATCTTGCACTAACACTAACACCATCTCCAAAGCGCGGACGACCACGAGATTCCACATGACCCCCGACGTCACCTAGGAGTTCCATCGGTGCGTCCTAAACGATATCCACAGGCCTATAGTGCGTTTGGCGCAAACCGATATGCACCTATCTTGCACTACCTATCTTGCATCTAACACCATCTCCAAAGCGGACCAAGCGAGATTCCACATGACCCCGTCACCTAGGAGTTCCATCGGTGTGCGTCCAAAATGATATCTGAGCCTATGGTACGTTTGGCGCAAACCGTGCACCTATCTTGCACTAACACTAACACCATCTCCAAACGGACCGAACGAGATTCCACATGACCCACGTCACCTAGGAGTTCCATCGGGTGCGTCCAAAACGGTATCTGAGCCTATGGTACGTTTGGCACAAACCGTGCACCTATCTTGCACTAACACTAACACCATCTCCAAACGGACCGAACGAGATTCCACATGACCCACGTCACCTAGGAGTTCCATCGGGTGCGTCCAAAACGATATCTGAGCCTATGGTACGTTTGGCGCAAACCGTGCACCTATCTTGCACTAACACTAACACCATCTCCAAAGCGGACGAGCGAGATTCCACATGACCCCACGTCACCTAGGAGTTCCATCGAGTGCGTCCAAAAGCGATATCTGAGCCTATGGTGCGTTTAAGCCAAACCGTGCACCTATCTTGCATCAACACTAACACCATCTCCAAAGCGGACCAAAGCGAGATTCCACATGACCCCGTCACCTAGGAGTTCCATCGGGTGCGTCCAAAAGCGATATCTGAGCCTATGGTGCGTTTGGCGCCAAACCGTGCACCTATCTTGCACTAACACTAACACCATCTCCAAACGGACCGAACGAGATTCCACATGACCCACGTCACCTAGGAGTTCCATCGGGTGCGTCCAAAACGATATCTGAGCCTATGGTACGTTTGGCGCAAACCGTGCACCTATCTTGCACTAACACTAACACCATCTCCAAACGGACCGAACGAGATTCCACATGACCCACGTCACCTAGGAGTTCCATCGGGTGCGTCCAAAACGATATCTGAGCCTATGGTACGTTTGGCGCAAACCGTGCACCTATCTTGCACTAACACTAACACCATCTCCAAACGGACCGAACGAGATTCCACATGACCCACGTCACCTAGGAGTTCCATCGGGTGCGTCCAAAATGATATCTGAGCCTATGGTACGTTTGGCGCAAACCGTGCACCTATCTTGCACTAACACTAACACCATCTCCAAACGGACCGAACGAGATTCCACATGACCCACGTCACCTAGGAGTTCCATCGGGTGCGTCCAAAACGATATCTGAGCCTATGGTACGTTTGGCGCAAACCGTGCACCTATCTTGCACTAACACTAACACCATCTCCAAACGGACCGAACGAGATTCCACATGACCCACGTCACCTAGGAGTTCCATCAGGTGCGTCCAAAACGATATCTGAGCCTATGGTACGTTTGGCGCAAACCGTGCACCTATCTTACACTAAGACTAACACCATCTCCAAACGGACCGAACGAGATTCCACATGACCCACGTCACCTAGGAGTTCCATTGGTTGCGTCCAAAATGATATCTGAGCCTATGAGTGCGTTTAGCGCCAAACCGTGCACCTATCTTGCACTAACACTAACACCATCTCCAAAGCGGACCGAGCGAGATTCCACATGACCCACGTCACCTAGGAGTTCCATCGGTGCGTCCAAAATGATATCTGAGCCTATGGTACGTTTGGCGCCAAACCGTGCACCTATCTTGCACTAACACTAAACACCATCTCCAAAGCGGACGAGCGAGATTCCACATGACCCCGTCACCTAGGAGTTCCATCGGTGCGTCCAAAGCGATATCGAGCCTATGGTACGTTTGGCGCCAAACCGTGCACCTATCTTGCATCTAACACTAACACCATCTCCAAAGCGGACCGAGCGAGATTCCACATGACCCACGTCACCTAGGAGTTCCATCGGTGCGTCCAAAATGATATCTGAGCCTATGGTACGTTTGGCGCCAAACCGTGCACCTATCTTGCACTAACACTAACACCATCTCCAAAGCGGACGAGCGAGATTCCACGACCCCACGTCACCTAGGAGTTCCATCGGGTGCGTCCAAAAGCGATATCTGAGCCTATAGTACGTTTGGCGCCAAACCGTGCACCTATCTTGCACAACACTAACACCATCTCCAAACGGACCGAGCGAGATTCCACATGACCCGTCACCTAGGAGTTCCATCGGGTGCGTCCAAAAGCGATATCTGAGCCTATGGTACGTTTAAGCGCAAACCGTGCACCTATCTTGCATCAACACTAACACCATCTCCAAAGCGGACGAGCGAGATTCCACATGACCCACGTCACCTAGGAGTTCCATCGGTGCGTCCCTAAATGATATCTGAGCCTATAGGTACGTTTGGCGCCAAACCGTGCACCTATCTTGCACTAACACTAACACCATCTCCAAAGCGGACGAGCGAGATTCCACATGACCCACGTCACCTAGGGTTCCATCGGGTGCGTCCAAAAGCGATATCTGAGCCTATGGTACGTTTGGCGCCAAACCGTGCACCTATCTTGCACTAACACTAACACCATCTCCCAAGCGGACGAGCGAGATTCCACATGACCCGTCACCTAGGAGTTCCATCGGTGCGTCCAAAAGCGATATCTGCCCTATGGTACGTTTGGCGCAAACCGTGCACCTATCTTGCATCAACACTAACACCATCTCCAAGCGGACGAGCAAGCGAGATTCCACATGACCCACGTCACCTAGGAGTTCCATCGGGTGCGTCCAAAATGATATCTGAGCCTATGAATGCGTTTGGCGCCAAACCGTGCACCTATCTTGCACTAACACTAACACCATCTCCAAAGCGGACGAGCGAGATTCCACATGACCCACGTCACCTAGGAGTTCCATCGGGTGCGTCCAAAATGATATCTGAGCCTATGGTGCGTTTGGCGCAAACCGTGCACCTATCTTGCATCAACACTAACACCATCTCCCAAGCGGACGAGCGAGATTCCACATGACCCACGTCACCTAGGAGTTCCATCCAGTGCGTCCAAAAGCGATATCTGAGCCTATGGTGCGTTTGGCGCAAACCGTGCACCTATCTTGCACTAACACTAACACCATCTCCAAAGCGGACGAACGAGATTCCACATGACCCCGTCACCTAGGAGTTCCATCGGGTGCGTCCTAAGCGATATCTGAGCCTATGGTGCGTTTGGCGCCAAACCGTGCACCTATCTTGCACTAACACTAACACCATCTCCAAGCGGACGAGCGAGATTCCACATGACCCCACGTCACCTAGGAGTTCCATCGGGTGCGTCCAAAAATGATATCTGAGCCTATGGTGCGTTTGCGCAAACCCGTGCACCTATCTTGCATCTAACACTAACACCATCTCCAAATGGGACCGAGCGAGATTCCACATGACCCACGTCACCTAGGAGTTCCATCGGTGCGTCCAAAAGCGATATCTGAGCCTATGGTGCGTTTGGCGCAAACCGTGCACCTATCTTGCACTAACACTAACACCATCTCCAAGCGGACGAGCGAGATTCCACATGACCCACGTCACCTAGGAGTTCCATCGGGTGCGTCCAAAATGATATCTGAGCCTATGGTGCGTTTGGCGCAAACCGTGCACCTATCTTGCATCAACACTAACACCATCTCCAAAGCGGACGAGCGAGATTCCACATGACCCACGTCACCTAGGAGTTCCATCGGTGTGCGTCCAAAATGATATCTGAGCCTATGGTACGTTTGGCGCCAAACCGTGCACCTATCTTGCACTAACACTAACACCATCTCCAAAGCGGACGAGCGAGATTCCACATGACCCACGTCACCTAGGAGTTCCATCGGGTGCGTCCAAAATGATATCTGAGTCTATGGTACGTTTGGCGCAAATCGTGCACCTATCTTGCACTAACACTAACACCATCTCCAAACGGACCGAACGAGATTCCACATGACCCGTCGTCACCTAGGAGTTCCATCGGGTGCGTCCAAAGCGATATCTGAGCCTATGGTACGTTTAAGCGCCAAACCGTGCACCTATCTTGCACTAACACTAACACCATCTCCAAAAGCGGACGAGCGAGATTCCACATGACCCACGTCACCTAGGGTTCCATCGGGTGCGTCCAAAATGATATCTCGAGCCTATGGTGCGTTTGGCGCAAACCGTGCACCTATCTTGCACTAACACTAACACCATCTCCAAGCGGACCGAGCGAGATTCCACATGACCCGTCACCTAGGAGTTCCATCCGGTTGCGTCCAAAATGATATCTGAGCCTATGGTACGTTTGGCGCAAAACCGTGCACCTATCTTGCATCAACACTAACACCATCTCCAAAGCGGACGAGCGAGATTCCACATGACCCGTCACCTAGGAGTTCCATCGGGTGCGTCCAAAACGATATCTGAGCCTATAGTACGTTTTGCGCAAACCGTGCACCTATCTTGCACTAACACTAACACCATCTCCAAACGGACCGAACGAGATTCCACATGACCCACGTCACCTAGGAGTTCCATCAGGTGCGTCCAAAACTGTTTCTGAGCCTATGGTACGTTTGGCGCAAACCGTGCACCTATCTTGCACTAACACTAACACCATCTCCAAACGGACCGAACGAGATTCCACATGACCCACGTCACCTAGGAGTTCCATCGGGTGCGTCCAAAACGATATCTGAGCCTATATGGTACGTTTAAGCCAAACCGTGCACCTATCTTGCATCAACACTAACACCATCTCCAAGCGGACGAGCGAGATTCCACATGACCCACGTCACCTAGGAGTTCCATCGGTGCGTCCAAAAGCGATATCGAGAGCCTATGGTGCGTTTGGCGCAAACCGTGCACCCTATCTTGCACTAACACTAACACCATCTCCAAAGCGGACCGAGCGAGATTCCACATGACCCACGTCACCTAGGAGTTCCATCGGGTGCGTCCAAAGCGATATCTGAGCCTATAGGTGCGTTTGGCGCAAAACCGTGCACCTATCTTGCACTAACACTAACACCATCTCCAAAGCGGACGAACGAGATTCCACATGACCCGTCGTCACCTAGGAGTTCCATCGGTGCGTCCAAAATGATATCTGAGCCTATAGGTACGTTTGGCGCAAACCGTGCACCTATCTTGCACTAACACTAACACCATCTCCAAGCGGACGAGCGAGATTCCCACATGACCCACGTCACCTAGGAGTTCCATCGGGTGCGTCCAAAAGCGATATCTGAGCCTATGGTACGTTTGGCGCAAACCGTGCACCTATCTTGCACTAACACCAACACCATCTCCAAGCGGACCCATCGGAGCGAGATTCCACATGACCCACGTCACCTAGGAGTCTCCATCCGGACCGTCCTAAAGCGATATCTGAGCCTATGGTGCGTTTGGCGCCAAACCGTGCACCTATCTTGCACCATGCACTACTAACACTAACACCATCTCCAAAGCGGACGAGCGAGATTCCACATGACCCACGTCACCTAGGAGTTCCATCGGGTGCGTCCAAAATGATATCTGAGCCTATGGTGCGTTTGGCGCAAACCGTGCACCTATCTTGCACTAACACTAACACCATCTCCAAGCGGACCGAGCGAGATTCCACATGACCCGTCACCCTAGGAGTTCCATCGGGTGCGTCCAAAATGATATCTGAGCCTATGGTACGTTTGGCGCCAAACCGTGCACCTATCTTGCACTAACACTAACACCATCTCCAAAGCGGACGAGCGAGATTCCACATGACCCCGTCACCTAGGAGTTCCATCGGGTGCGTCCAAAAGCGATATCTGAGAGCCTATGGTGCGTTTAAGGCGCCAAACCGTGCACCTATCTTGCACTCAACACTAACACCATCTCCAAACGGACGAGCGCGAGATTCCACATGACCCACGTCACCTAGGAGTTCCATCCGGGTGCGTCCAAAAATGATATCTGAGCCTATGGTACGTTTGGCGCCAAACCGTGCACCTATCTTGCACTAACACTAACACCATCTCCAAAGCGGACGAAGCGAGATTCCACATGACCCACGTCACCTAGGAGTTCCATCGGTGCGTCCAAAAGCGATATCTGAGCCTATGGTACGTTTGGCGCAAACCGTGCACCTATCTTGCACTAACACTAACACCATCTCCAAAGCGGACGAGCGAGATTCCACATGACCCACGTCACCTAGGATTTCCATCGGTGCGTCCAAAATGATATCTGAGCCTATGGTACGTTTGGCGCCAAACCGTGCACCTATCTTGCATCAACACTAACACCATCTCCAAGCGGACGAGCGAGATTCCACATGACCCGTCACCTAGGAGTTCCATCGGGTGCGTGCAAAACGATATCTGAGCCTATAATACGTTTGGCGCAAACCGTGCACCTATCTTGCACTAACACTAACACCATCTCCAAAGCGGACCGAGCGAGATTCCACATGACCCGTCACCTAGGAGTTCCATCGGGTGCGTCCAAAAGCGATATCTGAGCCTATGGTGCGTTTGGCGCCAAACCGTGCACCTATCTTGCACTAACACTAACACCATCTCCAAGCGGACCGAGCGAGATTCCACATGACCCCACGTCACCTAGGAGTTCCATCGGGTGCGTCCAAAATGATATCTGAGCCTATGGTGCGTTTGGCGCAAACCGTGCACCTATCTTGCACTAACACTAACACCATCTCCAAAGCGGACGAGCGAGATTCCACATGACCCACGTCACCTAGGGAGTTCCATCGGGTGCGTCCAAAAGCGATATCTGAGCCTATGGTATGTTTTAAGCGCAAACCGTGCACCTATCTTGCATCAACACTAACACCATCTCCAAGCGGACGAGCGAGATTCCACGACCCACGTCACCTAGGAGTTCCATCGGGTGCGTCCAAAATGATATCTGAGCCTATGGTGCGTTTGGCGCAAACCGTGCACCTATCTTGCACTAACACTAACACCATCTCCAAAGCGGACCGAGCGAGATTCCACATGACCCCGTCACCTAGGAGTTCCATCGGGTGCGTCCAAAAGCGATATCTGAGCGGCCTATGGTGCGTTTGGCGCAAACCGTGCACCTATCTTGCACTAACACTAACACCATCTCCAAAGCGGACGAGCGAGATTCCACATGACCCACGTCACCTAGGAGTTCCATCGGTGCGTCCAAAAGCGATATCGAGCCTATGGTACGTTTGGCGCCAAACCGTGCACCTATCTTGCACTAACACTAACACCATCTCCAAAGCGGACCGAAAGCGAGATTCCACATGACCCACGTCACCTAGGAGTTCCATCGGTGCGTCCAAAATGATATCTGAGCCTATGGTGCGTTTGGCGCAAACCGTGCACCTATCTTGCACTAACACTAACACCATCTCCAAAGCGGACGAGCGAGATTCCACATGACCCGTCACCTAGGAGTTCCATCGGGTGCGTCCAAAGCGATATCTGAGCCTATGGTGCGTTTGGCGCAAACCGTGCACCTATCTTGCATCAACACTAACACCATCTCCAAAGCGGACGAGCGAGATTCCACATGACCCCGTCACCTAGGAGTTCCATCGGGTGCGTCCAAAATGATATCTGAGCCTATGGTGCGTTTGCGCAAAACCGTGCACCTATCTTGCACTAACACTAACACCATCTCCAAAGCGGACGAAGCGAGATTCCACATGACCCACGTCACCTAGGAGTTCCATCGGTGCGTCCAAAATGATATCTGAGCCTATGGTACGTTTGGCGCAAACCGTGCACCTATCTTGCACTCAACACTAACACCATCTCCAAAGCGGACGAAACAAGATTCCACATGACCCACGTCACCTAGGAGTTCCATCGGGTGCGTCCAAAAATCGATATCTGAGCCTATGGTACGTTTGGCGCCAAACCGTGCACCTATCTTGCACAACACTAACACCATCTCCAAAGCGGACGAACGAAGATTCCACATGACCCGTCACCTAGGAGTTCCATCGGGTGCGTCCAAAAGCGATATCTCCGAGCCTATGGTACGTTTGGCGCCAAACCGTGCACCTATCTTGCACTAACACTAACACCATCTCCAAAGCGGACGAGCGAGATTCCACATGACCCGTCACCTAGGAGTTCCATCGGGTGCGTCCAAAATGCGATATCTGAGCCTATGGTGCGTTTGGCGCAAACCGTGCACCTATCTTGCACTAACACTAACACCATCTCCAAAGCGGACGAACGAGATTCCACATGACCCGTCACCTAGGAGTTCCATCGGGTGCGTCCAAAAGCGATATCTGAGCCTATGGTGCGTTTAAGCGCAAACCGTGCACCTATCTTGCACTAACACTAACACCATCTCCAAAGCGGACGAGCGAGATTCCACATGACCCACGTCACCTAGGAGTTCCATCGGGTGCGTCCAAAATGATATCTGAGCCTATGGTGCGTTTGGCGCCAAACCGTGCACCTATCTTGCACTAACACTAACACCATCTCCAAGCGGACCGAGCGAGATTCCACATGACCCACGTCACCTAGGAGTTCCATCGGGTGCGTCCAAAAGCGATATCTGAGCCTATATGTATGCGTTTAGGCGCCAAACCGTGCACCTATCTTGCATCAACACTAACACCATCTCCAAGCGGACGAGCGAGATTCCACATGACCCACGTCACCTAGGAGTTCCATCGGTGCGTCCAAAAGCGATATCTGAGCCTATGGTGCGTTTAGCGCAAAGCGTGCACCTATCTTGCATCAACACTAACACCATCTCCAAAGCGGACCAAGCGAGATTCCACATGACCCACGTCACCTAGGAGTTCCATCGGTGCGTCCAAAAGCGATATCTGAGCCTATGGTACGTTTGGCGCAAACCGTGCACCTATCTTGCACTAACACTAACACCATCTCCAAAGCGGACGAGCGAGATTCCACATGACCCACGTCACCTAGGAGTTCCATCGGGTGCGTCCAAAATGCGATATCTGAGCCTATGGTACGTTTGGCGCAAACCGTGCACCTATCTTGCATCAACACTAACACCATCTCCAAAGCGGACGAGCGAGATTCCACATGACCCACGTCACCTAGGATTTCCATCGGTGCGTCCAAAATGATATCTGAGCCTATGGTGCGTTTGGCGCAAACCGTGCACCTATCTTGCACTAACACTAACACCATCTCCAAGCGGACCGAGCGAGATTCCACATGACCCACGTCACCTAGGAGTTCCATCGGTGCGTCCAAAAGCGATATCTGAGCCTATGGTGCGTTTGGCGCCAAACCGTGCACCTATCTTGCACTAACACTAACACCATCTCCAAAGCGGACGAGCGAGATTCCACATGACCCACGTCACCTAGGAGTTCCATCCGGTGCGTCCAAAGCGATATCTGAGCCTATAGTGCGTTTGGCGCCAAACCGTGCACCTATCTTGCACTAACACTAACACCATCTCTCAAGCGGACGAGCGAGATTCCACATGACCCACGTCACCTAGGAGTTCCATCGGGTGCGTCCAAAATGATATCTGAGCCTATGGTGCGTTTGGCGCCAAACCGTGCACCTATCTTGCACTAACACTAACACCATCTCCAAGCGGACGAGCGAGATTCCACATGACCAACGTCACCTAGGAGTTCCATCCGGTGCGTCCTAAATGATATCGGGGCCTATGGTACGTTGGGCGCAAACTGTGCACTTATCTTGCACTAATACTAACACCATCTCCAAAGCGGACGAGCGAGATTCCACATGACCCACGTCACCTAGGAGTTCCATCGGGTGCGTCCAAAATGATATCTGAGCCTATGGTACGTTTGGGCGCCAAAACGTGCACCTATCTTGCACTAACACTAACACCATCTCCAAGCGGACGAACGAGATTCCACATGACCCGTCACCTAGGAGTTCCATCGGTGCGTCCTAAATGATATCTGAGCCTATGGTACGTTTGGCGCAAACCGTGCACCTATCTTGCACTAACACTAACACCATCTCCAAAGCGGACCGACGAGATTCCACATGACCCACGTCACCTAGGAGTTCCATCGGTGCGTCCAAAATGATATCTGAGCCTATGGTGCGTTTGGCGCCAAACCGTGCACCTATCTTGCACTAACACTAACACCATCTCCAAATGACGGACGAGATTCGAGATTCCACCGACCCCGTCGTCACCTAGGAGTTCCATCGGGTGCGTCCAAAAGCGATATCTGAGCCTATGGTACGTTTGGCGCAAACCGTGCACCTATCTTGCACTAACACTAACACCATCTCCAAGCGGACCAAACGAGATTCCACATGACCCACGTCACCTAGGAGTTCCATCGGTGCGTCCAAAAAGCGATATCTGAGAGCCTATGGTGCGTTTAGCGCAAACCGTGCACCTATCTTACACTAACACTAACACCATCTCCAAAGCGGACGAGCGAGATTCCACATGACCCACGTCACCTAGGAGTTCCATCGGTGCGTCCAAAGCGATATCTGAGCCTATGGTACGTTTGGCGCAAACCGTGCACCTATCTTGCATCAACACTAACACCATCTCCAAGCGGACCGAGCGAGATTCCACATGACCCACGTCACCTAGGAGTTCCATCGGGTGCGTCCTAAAGCGATATCTCGAGCCTATGGTAGTGCGTTTGGCGCAAACCGTGCACCTATCTTGCACTAACACTAACACCATCTCCAAAACGGACGAGCGAGATTCCACATGACCCGTCACCTAGGGTTTCCATCGGTGCGTCCAAAATGATATCTGAGCCTATGGTGCGTTTGGCGCAAACCGTGCACCTATCTTGCACTAACACTAACACCATCTCCAAAGCGGACGAGCGAGATTCCACATGACCCACGTCACCTAGGAGTTCCATCCGGGTGCGTCCAAAAGCGATATCTGAGCCTATGGTGCGTTTAGGCGCAAACCGTGCACCTATCTTGCACTAACACACTAACACCATCTCCAAGCGGACGAGAACAAGATTCCACATGACCCGTCACCTAGGAGTTCCATCGGTGCGTCCAAAATGATATCTGAGCCTATGGTGCGTTTGGCGCCAAACCGTGCACCTATCTTGCACTAACACTAACACCATCTCCAAGCGGACGAGCGAGATTCCACACGCGACCCACGTCACCTAGGGTTCCATCGGGTGCGTCCAAAAGGCGATATCGAGCCTATGGTACGTTTGGCGCCAAACCGTGCACCTATCTTGCACTAACACTAACACCATCTCCAAAGCGGACGAACGAGATTCCACATGACCCACGTCACCTAGGAGTTCCATCGGTGCGTCCAAAAGCGATATCTGAGCCTATGGTACGTTTGGCGCAAAACCGTGCACCTATCTTGCACTAACACTAACACCATCTCCAAGCGGACCCGAGCGAGATTCCACATGACCCCGTCACCTAGGATTTCCATCGGGTGCGTCCAAAAGCGATATCTGAGCCTATGGTGCGTTTGGGCGCAAACCGTGCACCTATCTTGCACTAAACACTAACACCATCTCCAAGCGGACCGAGCGAGATTCCACATGACCCACGTCACCTAGGAGTTCCATCGGGTGCGTCCAAAATGATATCTGAGCCTATGGTGCGTTTGGCGCAAACCGTGCACCTATCTTGCACTAACACTAACACCATCTCCAAGCGGACGAGCGAGATTCCACATGACCCACGTCACCTAGGAGTTCCATCGGTGCGTCCAAAATGATATCGAGCCTATGGTGCGTTTGGCGCAAACCGTGCACCTATCTTGCACTAACACTAACACCATCTCCAAGCGGACGAGCGAGATTCCACATGACCCACGTCACCTAGGAGTTCCATCGGGTGCGTCCAAAATGATATCTGAGCCTATGGTGCGTTTAGGCGCCAAACCGTGCACCTATCTTGCATCAACACTAACACCATCTCCAAGCGGACGAGCGAGATTCCACATGACCCACGTCACCTAGGAGTTCCATCGGGTGCGTCCAAAAGCGATATCTGAGCCTATGGTGCGTTTAGCGCAAACCGTGCACCTATCTTGCACTAACACTAACACCATCTCCAAGCGGACGAAGCGAGATTCCACATGACCCGTCACCTAGGGTTTACCATCGGTGCGTCCTAAATGATATCTGAGCCTATGGTGCGTTTGGCGCAAACCGTGCACCTATCTTGCATCAACACTAACACCATCTCCAAGCGGACGAGCGAGATTCCACATGACCCACGTCACCTAGGAGTTCCATCGGGTGCGTCCAAAATGATATCTGAGCCTATGGTATGTTTGGCGCAAAACCGTGCACCTATCTTGCACTAACACTAACACCATCTCCAAAGCGGACGAGCGAGATTCCACATGACCCACGTCACCTAGGAGTTCCATCGGGTGCGTCCAAAAGCGATATCTGAGCCTATGGTGCGTTTGGCGCCAAACCGTGCACCTATCTTGCACTAACACTAACACCATCTCCAAAGCGGACCCAGCGAGATTCCACATGACCCACGTCACCTAGGAGTTCCATCGGTGCGTCCAAAATGATATCTGAGCCTATGGTGCGTTTGGCGCAAACCGTGCACCTATCTTGCACTAACACTAACACCATCTCCAAAGCGGACGAGCGAGATTCCACATGACCCACGTCACCTAGGAGTTCCATCGGTGTGCGTCCAAAATGATATCTGAGCCTATGGTGCGTTTGGCGCAAACCGTGCACCTATCTTACATCAACACTAACACCATCTCCAAAGCGGACGAGCGAGATTCCACATGACCCCGTCACCTAGGGATTTCCATCGGGTGCGTCCAAAAGCGATATCTCTGAGCCTATGGTGCGTTTGGCGCCAAACCGTGCACCTATCTTGCATCTAACACTAACACCATCTCCAAATGGACCGAGCAAGATTCCACATGACCCGTCACCTAGGGGTTCCATCGGTGCGTCCTAAATGATATCTGAGCCTATAGTGCGTTTGGCGCCAAACCGTGCACCTATCTTGCACTAACACTAACACCATCTCCAAAGCGGACGAGCGAGATTCCACATGACCCGTCACCTAGGAGTTCCATCGGGTGCGTCCAAAGCGATATCTGAGCCTATAGGTGCGTTTAAGCGCCAAACCGTGCACCTATCTTGCACTAACACTAACACCATCTCCAAAGCGGACGGACCGAGCAAGATTCCACATGACCCACGTCACCTAGGAGTTCCATCGGGTGCGTCCTAAATGATATCTGAGCCTATGGTGCGTTTGGCGCCAAACCGTGCACCTATCTTGCACTAACACTAACACCATCTCCAAAGCGACCGAGAGCGAGATTCCACATGACCCACGTCACCTAGGAGTTCCATCGGTGCGTCCAAAATGATATCTGAGCCTATGGTACGTTTGGCGCAAACCGTGCACCTATCTTGCATCTAACACTAACACCATCTCCAAGCGGACGAGCGAGATTCCACATGACCCGTCACCTAGGAGTTCCATCGGTGCGTCCAAAATGATATCTGAGCCTATGGTACGTTTAGCGCCAAACCGTGCACCTATCTTGCATCAACACTAACACCATCTCCAAGCGGACGAGCGAGATTCCACATGACCCCGTCACCTAGGAGTTCCATCGGGTGCGTCCAAAGCGATATATCGAGCCTATGGTGCGTTTGGCGCCAAACCGTGCACCTATCTTTTACATACTAACACCATCTCCAAAGCGGACGAGCGAGATTCCACATGACCCACGTCACCTAGGAGTTCCATCGGTGCGTCCCTTCCATGATATCTGAGCCTATGTGCGTTTGGCGCCAAACCGTGCACCTATCTTGCATCAACACTAACACCATCTCCAAAGCGGACGAGCGAGATTCCACATGACCCACGTCACCTAGGAGTTCCATCGGGTGCGTCCAAAACGATATCTGAGCCTATGATGCGTTTTAGCGCAAACCCGTGCACCTATCTTGCACTAACACTAACACCATCTCCAAGCGGACGAGCGAGATTCCACATGACCCGTCACCTAGGAGTTCCATCGGGTGCGTCCAAAGCGATATCTGAGCCTATGGTGCGTTTGGCGCCAAACCGTGCACCTATCTTGCACTAACACTAACACCATCTCCAAAACGGACGAGCGAGATTCCACATGACCCACGTCACCTAGGATTTCCATCGGGTGCGTCCAAAATGATATCTGAGCCTATGGTGCGTTTGGCGCATGCAAACCGTGCACCTATCTTGCATCAACACTAACACCATCTCCAAAGCGGACGAGCGAGATTCCACATGACCCGTCACCTAGGAGTTCCATCGGGTGCGTCCAAAAGCGATATCTGAGCCTATGGTACGTTTGGCGCCAAACGTGTGCACCTATCTTACATCAACACTAACACCATCTCCAAGCGGACCAAACGAGATTCCACATGACCCACGTCACCTAGGATTTCCATCGGGTGCGTCCAAAAGCGATATCTGAGCCTATGGTGCGTTTGGCGCCAACCGTGCACCTATCTTGCATCAACACTAACACCATCTCCAAGCGGACGAGCGAGATTCCACATGACCCACGTCACCTAGGAGTTCCATCCGGTGCGTCCAAAGCGATATCTGAGCCTATAGTACGTTTGGCGCAAACCGTGCACCTATCTTGCATCAACACTAACACCATCTCCAAGCGGACCGACGAGATTCCACATGACCCACGTCACCTAGGGAGTTCCATCGGGTGCGTCCAAAATGATATCTGAGAGCCTATGAATACGTTTAAGCGCAAACCGTGCACCTATCTTGCACTAACACTAACACCATCTCCAAATGGACGAGCGAGATTCCACATGACCCGTCACCTAGGAGTTCCATCGGGTGCGTCCAAAAGCGATATCTGAGCCTATGGTGCGTTTGGCGCCAAACCGTGCACCTATCTTGCATCAACACTAACACCATCTCCAAAGCG
This sequence comes from Miscanthus lutarioriparius, assembly GCA_904845875.1. Taxonomy (NCBI): domain Eukaryota; kingdom Viridiplantae; phylum Streptophyta; class Magnoliopsida; order Poales; family Poaceae; genus Miscanthus; species Miscanthus lutarioriparius. The sequence continues at coordinate 43,279 of CAJGYO010000450.1, read as the reverse complement.
GACGAGCGAGATTCCACATGACCCACGTCACCTAGGAGTTCCATCCGGTGCGTCCAAAACAGATATCTGAGCCTATGGTACGTTTAAGCGCAAAACCGTGCACCTATCTTACACTAACACTAACACCATCTCCAAAGCGGACGAACGAGATTCCACATGACCCACGTCACCTAGGAGTTCCATCGGGTGCGTCCAAAATGATATCTGAGCCTATGGTACGTTTGGCGCGCAAACCGTGCACCTATCTTGCACTCAACACTAACACCATCTCCAAAGCGGACGAGCGAGATTCCACATGACCCGTCACCTAGGAGTTCCATCGGGTGCGTCCTAAATGATATCTGAGCCTATGGTACGTTTGGCGCAAACCGTGCACCTATCTTGCACTAACACTAACACCATCTCCAAAGCGGACGAGCGAGATTCCACATGACCCGTCACCTAGGAGTTCCATCGGGTGCGTCCAAAATGATATCTGAGCCTATGGTACGTTTAAGCGCAAACCGTGCACCTATCTTGCATCAACACTAACACCATCTCCAAAGCGGACGAGCGAGATTCCACATGACCCACGTCACCTAGGAGTTCCATCGGTGCGTCCAAAAGCGATATCTGAGCCTATGGTACGTTTAGGCGCCAAACCGTGCACCTATCTTGCACTAACACTAACACCATCTCCAAAGCGGACGAGCGAGATTCCACATGACCCACGTCACCTAGGGAGTTCCATCGGGTGCGTCCAAAAGCGATATCTGAGCCTATAGTGCGTTTGGCGCAAACCGTGCACCTATCTTGCACTAACACTAACACCATCTCCAAACGGACGAGCGAGATTCCACATGACCCACGTCACCTAGGAGTTCCATCGGTGCGTCCAAAATGATATCTGAGCCTATGGTACGTTTGGCGCAAACCGTGCACCTATCTTGCACTAACACTAACACCATCTCCAAAGCGGACGAGCGAGATTCCACATGACCCGTCACCTAGGAGTTCCATCGGTGCGTCCAAAAGCGATATCTGAGCCTATGGTACGTTTGGCGCAAACCGTGCACCTATCTTGCATCAACACTAACACCATCTCCAAAGCGGACCAGCGAGATTCCACATGACCCACGTCACCTAGGAGTTCCATCGGGTGCGTCCTAAAGCGATATCTGAGCCTATGGTGCGTTTGGCGCCAAACCGTGCACCTATCTTGCACTAACACTAACACCATCTCCAAGCGGACGAGCGAGATTCCACATGACCCGTCACCTAGGAGTTCCATCCGGTGCGTCCAAAATGATATCTGAGCCTATGGTGCGTTTGGCGCAAACCGTGCACCTATCTTACACTAAACACTAACACCATCTCCAAGCGGACGAGCGAGATTCCACATGACCCACGTCACCTAGGAGTTCCATCCGGGTGCGTCCAAAATGATATCGAGCCTATGGTACGTTTGGCGCAAACCGTGCACCTATCTTGCACTAACACTAACACCATCTCCAAAGCGGACGAGCGAGATTCCACATGACCCGTCACCTAGGATTTCCATCGGGTGCGTCCTAAGCGATATCTGAGCCTATGGTACGTTTGGCGCCAAACCGTGCACCTATCTTGCACTCAACACTAACACCATCTCCAAAGCGGACCGAGCGAGATTCCACATGACCCACGTCACCTAGGAGTTCCATCGGGTGCGTCCAAAATGATATCTGAGCCTATGGTGCGTTTTGCGCAAACCGTGCACCTATCTTGCATAACACTAACACCATCTCCAAATGGACGAAACGAGATTCCACATGACCCGTCACCTAGGAGTTCCATCGGTGCGTCCAAAATGATATCTGAGCCTATGGTGCGTTTGGCGCAAACCGTGCACCTATCTTGCACTAACACTAACACCATCTCCAAAGCGGACGAGCGAGATTCCACATGACCCGTCACCTAGGAGTTCCATCCGGTGCGTCCAAAAGCGATATCTGAGCCTATGGTGCGTTTGGCGCAAACCGTGCACCTATCTTGCACTCAACACTAACACCATCTCCAAATGCGGACGAGCGAGATTCCACATGACCCACGTCACCTAGGAGTTCCATCCGGTGCGTCCAAAATGATATCTGAGCCTATGGTGCGTTTGGCGCCAAACCGTGCACCTATCTTGCATCTAACACTAACACCATCTCCAAGCGGACGAGCGAGATTCCACATGACCCACGTCACCTAGGAGTTCCATCGGTGCGTCCTAAAGCGATATCTGAGCCTATGGTGCGTTTGGCGCAAACCGTGCACCTATCTTGCACTAACACTAACACCATCTCCAAGCGGACGAGCGAGATTCCACATGACCCGTCACCTAGGAGTTCCATCGGTGCGTCCAAAGCGATATCTGAGCCTATGGTGCGTTTGGCGCAAACCGTGCACCTATCTTGCATCAACACTAACACCATCTCCAAGCGGACGAAACGAGATTCCACATGACCCCACGTCACCTAGGAGTTCCATCGGGTGCGTCCAAAAGCGATATCTGAGCCTATAGTGCGTTTGGCGCAAAACCGTGCACCTATCTTGCACTAACACTAACACCATCTCCAAGCGGACGAAGCGAGATTCCACATGACCCCGTCACCTAGGAGTTCCATCGGGTGCGTCCTAAGCGATATCTGAGCCTATGGTGCGTTTGGCGCCAAACCGTGCACCTATCTTGCACTAACACTAACACCATCTCCAAGCGGACGAGCGAGATTCCACATGACCCACGTCACCTAGGAGTTCCATCGGGTGCGTCCAAAATGATATCTGAGCCTATGGTGCGTTTGGCGCAAACCGTGCACCTATCTTGCACTACACTAACACCATCTCCAAAGCGGACGAGCGAGATTCCACATGACCCACGTCACCTAGGAGTTTCCATCGGGTGCCTAAATGATATCTGAGCCTATGGTACGTTTGGCGCAAACCGTGCACCTATCTTGCACTAACACTAACACCATCTCCAAGCGGACGAGCGAGATTCCACATGACCCGTCGTCACCTAGGAGTCCATCGGGTGCGTCCAAAAGCGATATCTGAGCCTATGGTACGTTTGGCGCAAAACGTGCACCTATCTTGCATCAACACTAACACCATCTCCAAAGCGGACGAGCGAGATTCCACATGACCCACGTCACCTAGGAGTTCCATCGGTGCGTCCAAAAGCGATATCTGAGCCTATGGTGCGTTTGGCGCCAAACCGTGCACCTATCTTGCACTAACACTAACACCATCTCCAAGCGGACGAAAAAAAGATTCCACATGACCCACGTCACCTAGGAGTTCCATCGGGTGCGTCCAAAAATGCGATATCTGAGCCTATGGTACGTTTGGCGCGCCAAACCGTGCACCTATCTTGCACTAACACTAACACCATCTCCAAAGCGGACCGAGCGAGATTCCACATGACCCCACGTCACCTAGGAGTTCCATCGGTGCGTCCAAAAGCGATATCTGAGCCTATGGTGCGTTTAGGCGCCAAACCGTGCACCTATCTTACATCAACACTAACACCATCTCCAAAGCGGACGAGCGAGATTCCACATGACCCGTCGTCACCTAGGAGTTCCATCGGTGCGTCCAAAACGATATCTGAGCCTATGGTGCGTTTGGCGCCAAACCGTGCACCTATCTTGCACTAACACTAACACCATCTCCAAGCGGACGAGCGAGATTCCACATGACCCCGTCACCTAGGAGTTCCATCGGGTGCGTCCTAAGCGATATCTGAGCCTATGGTACGTTTGGCGCAAACCGTGCACCTATCTTGCACTAACACTAACACCATCTCCAAGCGGACGCGAGCGAGATTCCACATGACCCATCTCACCTAGGAGTTCCATCTCCAAGTGCGTCCAAAAGCGATATCTGAGCCTATGGTGCGTTTGGCGCCAAACCGTGCACCTATCTTGCACTAACACTAACACCATCTCCAAAGCGGACGAGCGAGATTCCACATGACCCACGTCACCTAGGAGTTCCATCGGTGCGTCCTAAATGATATCTGAGCCTATGGTGCGTTTGGCGCCAACCGTGCACCTATCTTGCACTAACACTAACACCATCTCCAAACGGACCGAACGAGATTCCACATGACCCACGTCACCTAGGAGTTCCATCGGGTGCGTCCTAAATGATCTCTGAGCCTATGGTACGTTTGGCGCAAACCGTGCACCTATCTTGCACTAACACCATCTCCAAACGGACCGAACGAGATTCCACATGACCCACGTCACCTAGGAGTTCCATCGGGTGCGTCCAAAAGCGATATCTGAGCCTTTGGCGCAAACCGTGCGTTTAGCGCGCAAACCGTGCACCTATCTTGCATCAACACTAACACCATCTCCAAGCGGACGAGCGAGATTCCACATGACCCCACGTCACCTAGGAGTTCCATCGGTGCGTCCAAAAGCGATATCTGAGCCTATGGTACGTTTGGCGCAAACCCGTGCACCTATCTTGCACTAACACTAACACCATCTCCAAAGCGGACGAGCGAGATTCCACATGACCCCACGTCACCTAGGATTTCCATCGGTGCGTCCTAAAATGATATCTCTGAGCCTATGGTGCGTTTGGCGCAAACCGTGCACCTATCTTACATCAACACTAACACCATCTCCAAGCGGACGAGCGAGATTCCACATGACCCGTCACCTAGGAGTTCCATCGGGTGCGTCCAAAGATATCGAGCCCTATGGTGCGTTTAGCGCCAAACCGTGCACCTATCTTGCACTAACACTAACACCATCTCCAAAGCGGACGAGCGAGATTCCACATGACCCACGTCACCTAGGAGTTCCATCCGGGTGCGTCCAAAATGATATCTGAGCCTATAGTGCGTTTGGCGCAAACCGTGCACCTATCTTGCACTAACACTAACACCATCTCCAAAAGCGGACCGAGCGAGATTCCACATGACCCGTCACCTAGGAGTTCCATCGGTGCGTCCAAAAGCGATATCTGAGAGCCTATGGTATGCGTTTAGCGCAAACCGTGCACCTATCTTACATCAACACTAACACCATCTCCAAATGGACCGAACGAGATTCCACATGACCCACGTCACCTAGGAGTTCCATCGGGTGCGTCCTAAACGATATCTGAGCCTATGGTACGTTTGGCGCAAACCGTGCACCTATCTTGCACTAACACTAACACCATCTCCAAACGGACGAACGAGATTCCACATGACCCACGTCACCTAGGAGTTCCATCGGTGCGTCCAAAAGCGATATCTGAGCCTATGGTACGTTTAAGCGCCAAACCGTGCACCTATCTTGCACTAACACTAACACCATCTCCAAACGGACCGAACGAGATTCCACATGACCCACGTCACCTAGGAGTTCCATCGAGTGCGTCCAAAACGATATCTGAGCCTATGGTACGTTTGGCGCAAACCGTGCACCTATCTTGCACTAACACTAACACCATCTCCAAACGGACGAGCGAGATTCCACGCGACCCCGTCACCTAGGAGTTCCATCGGTGCGTCCTAAATGATATCTGAGCCTATGGTGCGTTTGGCGCAAACCGTGCACCTATCTTGCATCAACACTAACACCATCTCCAAACGGACGAGCGAGATTCCACATGACCCGTCACCTAGGGAGTTCCATCGGGTGCGTCCTAAAGCGATATCTGAGCCTATGGTGCGTTTAAGCGCCAAACCGTGCACCTATCTTGCACTAACACTAACACCATCTCCAAACGGACCGAACGAGATTCCACATGACCCACGTCACCTAGGAGTTCCATCGGGTGCGTCCTAAATGATATCTGAGCCTATGGTACGTTTGGCGCAAACCGTGCACCTATCTTGCACTAACACTAACACCATCTCCAAACGGACCAAACGAGATTCCACATGACCCACGTCACCTAGGAGTTCCATCAGGTGCGTCCAAAATGATATCTGAGCCTATGGTACGTTTGGGGCAAACCGTGCACCTATCTTGCATAACACTAACACCATCTCCAAATGGACGAGCGAGATTCCACATGACCCACGTCACCTAGGAGTTCCATCGGTGCGTCCAAAATGATATCGAGCCTATGGTGCGTTTAGGCATGGCCCGTGCACCTATCTTGCACTAACACTAACACCATCTCCAAGCGGACGAGCGAGATTCCACATGACCCGTCACCTAGGGAGTTCCATCGGGTGCGTCCAAAAGCGATATCTGAGCCTATAGTACGTTTAGCGCAAAACCGTGCACCTATCTTGCATCTAACACTAACACCATCTCCAAGCGGACGAACGAGATTCCACATGACCCCGTCACCTAGGAGTTCCATCGGGTGCGTCCAAAGCGATATCTGAGCCTATGGTACGTTTGAAGCGCAAACCGTGCACCTATCTTGCACTAACACTAACACCATCTCCTCCAAGCGGACGAACGAGATTCCACATGACCCACGTCACCTAGGAGTTCCATCGGGTGCGTCCAAAATGATATCTGAGCCTATGGTGCGTTTAGGCGCCAAACCGTGCACCTATCTTACATCAACACTAACACCATCTCCAAAGCGGACGAGCGAGATTCCACGACCCACGTCACCTAGGAGTTCCATCGCTTGCATCCAAAACGATATCTGAGCCTATGGTACGTTTAGCGCAAACCGTGCACCTATCTTGCACTAACACTAACACCATCTCCAAAGCGGACCGAAGCGAGATTCCACATGACCCGTCACCTAGGAGTTCCATCGGGTGCGTCCTAAATGATATCTGAGCCTATGGTACGTTTGGCGCAAACCGTGCACCTATCTTGCACTAACACTAACACCATCTCCAAACGGACGAACGAGATTCCACATGACCCACGTCACCTAGGAGTTCCATCGGGTGCGTCCTAAATGATATCGAGGCCTATGGTACGTTTAAGCGCCAAACCGTGCACCTATCTTGCACTAACACTAACACCATCTCCAAATGGACGAGCGAGATTCCACATGACCCACGTCACCTAGGAGTTCCATCCGGTGCGTCCAAAAGCGATATCTGAGCCTATGGTGCGTTTAGGCGCCAAACCGTGCACCTATCTTGCATAACACTAACACCATCTCCAAAGCGGACGAGCGAGATTCCACATGACCCACGTCACCTAGGATTTCCATCGGGTGCGTCCTAAGCGATATCTGAGCCTATGGTACGTTTGGCGCCAAACCGTTCACCTATCTTGCACTAACACTAACACCATCTCCAAGCGGACGAGCGAGATTCCACATGACCCACGTCACCTAGGAGTTCCATCGTGTGCGTCCAAAATGATATCTGAGCCTATGGTGCGTTTAGCGCCAAACCGTGCACCTATCTTGCACTAACACTAACACCATCTCCAAATGGACGAGCGAGATTCCACATGACCCCGTCACCTAGGAGTTCCATCGGGTGCGTCCTAAATGATATCTGAGCCTACGGTACGTTTGGCGCCAAACGTGCACCTATCTTGCACTAACACTAACACCATCTCCAAAGCGGACGAGCGAGATTCCACATGACCCACGTCACCTAGGAGTTCCATCGGTGCGTCCAAACTAACGATATCTGAGCCTCACGATGCGTTTAGCGCCAAACCGTGCACCTATCTTACATCAACACTAACACCATCTCCAAGCGGACGAGCGAGATTCCACATGACCCATGACCCGTCACCTAGGAGTTCCATCGGGTGCGTCCAAAACGATATCTGAGCCTATGGTACGTTGGGCGCAAACCGTGCACCTATCTTGCGCTAACACTAACACCATCTACAAAACGGACCGAACAAGATTCCACATGACCCACGTCACCTAGGAGTTCCACCAGGTGCGTCCAAAACGATATCTGAGCCTATGGTACGTTTGGCGCAAACCGTGCACCTATCTTGCACTAACACTAACACCATCTCCAAAGCGGACGAGCGAGATTCCACGTGACCCACGTCACCTAGGAGTTCCATCGGTTGCGTCCAAAAGCGATATCTGAGCCTATGTAGTGCGTTTAAGCGCAAAACCGTGCACCTATCTTACATCAACACTAACACCATCTCCAAATGGACCAGCGAGATTCCACATGACCCGTCACCTAAATTTCCATCGGGTGCGTCCAAAACGATATCTGAGTCAATAGTACGTTTGGCGCGCACCGTCCACCTATCTTGCACTCAATACTAACACCATCTCCAAAGCGGACGAGCGAGATTCCACATGACCCACGTCACCTAGGATTTCCATCGGGTGCGTCCTAAACGATATCTGAGCCTATGGTGCGTTTGGGCGCAAAACCGTGCACTTATCTTGCACTAATACTAACACCATCTCCAAGCGGACGAGCGAGATTCCACATGACCCGTCACCTAGGATTTCCATCGGGTGCGTCCTAAACGATATCTGGACCTGTAGTGCGTTTAAGCGCCAACCATGCCCGATCTTACACTAACACTAACACCATCTCCAGACGGACCGAACAAGATTCCACATGACCCACGTCACCTAGGGTTTCCATCGGGTGCGTCTAAATGATATCTGAGCCTATGGTACGTTTGGCACAAACCGTGCACCTATCTTGCACTAACACTAACACTAACACCATCTCCAAACCGGACGAACGAGATTCCACATGACCCACGTCACCTAGGAGTTCCATCGGTTGCGTCCAAAACGATATCTGAGCTTGTGGTACGTTTAGCGCAAACCGTGCACCTATCTTACATCAACACTAACACCATCTCCAAACGGACCAAACGAGATTCCACCTGACCCACGTCACCTAGGATTACCATCGGGTGCGTCCTAAACGATATCCGAGCCTATGGTACGTTTGGCGCAAACCGTCCACCTATCTTGCACTAACACTAACACCATCTCCAAATGGACCGAACAAGATTCCACATGACCCACGTCACCTAGGAGTTCCATCAGGTGCGTCCAAAACGATATCTGAGCCTATGGTACGTTCGGCGCAAACCGTGCACCTATCTTGCACTAACACTAACGCCATCTCCAAACGGACCGAACGAGATTCCAGATGACCCACGTAATGAGGACATTCCTAGCATTCACTCATCTTCAAATGCAACTCCACTTGATATAGCTGGTCCAATTACAAGAAGTAGAGCTAAACAATTGGAGAAGGAAATTCATTCTCAGGTGAACGCTAACCTTATGTTTAATAATCAGTTTATGTTGAATGAGCCTATGCTTTTGAGTTCTTGTTCCAATGTCCTTAGGAATGATGGAGTGTACGAACCAGCATGGGATGAAGATGGATTCAAGCCTCTGGACATTTGAACCAAGAAGCCTATGGTGTGCAAGAATAAAATGGTGGTTCATCACCTTTGCATGGAAATGCAACCAGAAGCTAGATGACTGATACATGGTACGAATTCCAAGCATCACCGCGGACATAATACAAGGAGTTAGATGGTGTTCTATATGTTGATGGAAGCGTCTTCAAGTCTACTTTCCAGCCCATCAAACGGCTCATTATTTGGACTTCCCAATAAAGAGTTATGCTTATTTTAGTAACTGCTATCAGAAGCTGAAAGTAGTGAACCAGCCATGAAATCCACTGGTGCATCGCATTTGCCATTACTCCAAGCTGAACGTCCCTATCCTATATATATCTTGTACTGGACAATGAAAGGTCAGATTTTGATTAGCTGAATTCAGAATACACAAACTCGTGGAGTTTTGTTTATGCGTGAGTCTTGAGAGGCTTTTGCAACACTTGTTCTTTTCGATTCCTAAGGGGTTGTAGAGCGCCGAACTGCAGTTCACCCAGTTTGTGCCTTCACGTCTATAGGGGCGTGATTAAATGGGCTGTTTTGTCGGTATGTGGAAGGGTGATTGTCTCGGTGGTTAAATCGGCGTGGACAGCCTCGCGGTGCACTGCCTCTTCACCAGGTCGCATAGCGACAATTTATCAAGTTCGCGGATCCTCTGAGAAGATCGGGCCACACAACTTGCTACCGTGTTGCATAGGCGTGTGCACATCATCTGGTACCAGAGCCTCCGTTTACTCGTTAGGATTGTTCTTGTTTTTGGTAGGATAGAGTTTATATACCTACTGTCCACTAATAGCCAAAAAAAAAAACCTACAGCCCAAATTCATATGTGCTACTGATTTTGTAGTTTGCTTTATCGAGTTTTAATCCTTTAAGATTTGTCTAGTTGCTGAAATTTTCTTTTCCACATCGTTCTAGTTGTTATCATTGTTCTAATCATCAAATCGCTCGCTGCATGTACCCACCATCCCACCCTTGTTCTGATCGTCATTGCTTGCTGCATATATATAAATAAAAAAAAAACCACCGTCCCACCTTGTTTTCTACCATACAAATTCCCCAACCGAGTTTCTTGTTTTTGTGCTGCGCCGTCCATCTTAGTTGATCCTTATGTGCCCCTTTAGTTGAAAGTTGTGCTGCGTTTCTCACAAAGGTTAAAAGAAAAAGATGTATATGGGTCAAAGAAGGACTGAAAACAACGAGTTCTTGTTCAAAAAAAGGAAAGAAAAGAAATAAAAAGAAATTGTGTTCAGCACACACAAAAGGGTTTTGGCAGCAACAAGTTTGGGTTGGTGCAATTGGTGTTCATCTATCCACTTCCTACATCTTGTTCCTTTCTTTGAGCATCTTTTCCTTTATATTCAGCAACTTAGACTTGAGTTCTTGGATTATTATTCGGTTTTGCATTACTACATTTCAGCGCATTCCATTTACATATTACCCCACCAAGCTCCACTTAAAAGCACCGTGAGCTGTTGCACGTAGTTTCTTCACTCTTCCACTACAGATTGCAGCCCGGTTCTTGCCCTTTCCGGAAGAGAAAGAACTTGTTCAGCAAGTGGTGAGGTGATTCCACATATATTCCACATATATATTGTCCTTTTTCCCCTCTACTAATATGGCGGGGCGTGGAGATGGTGCCGCTGTTTGGTGGAGGAATTCCGGGAGCTGCGTACACAAATGAATGATTTGATGCAACAACTACAAACTCTCAATTGAACATGCCTCATAGAGAACCACCACCAAATGAGGATGATGACAATGAGGGATAACGAGGCACCACGTCGTGCCGCTGGTCATGGACATGGGCGTGGTGGGTTTGGCCATGGTTTTGGTGCGTGCTCTCGGCGCGTTCTAGTTGGAGGTAGAGATTATGATGGTGATGATGATATGTTGTCCGACATGGATGATCATCGACATGGTGGTGGCCATCATGGTTATCGTGACCGCCATCGTCGTTGTAATGATGATGGTTTAAGAAGCGTGAAAGTGTCTATTCCCCCTTTCAGCGGACGGAGAATGCTGATGCTTATTTTGAATGGGAGACCAAGGTGGAACAAATATTTGATTTGTATGAATACTCTGCTGAAAAGAAGGCAAAGCTTGCAGCCATTGAGTTTAAAGGCTATGCCATAACTTGGTGGAATCAGGTCCGTCTTGAATATCGAGAGAGTTGGGCATGTTAAGTATAACTTGGGAAGACATGAAGAGAGAAATCTGGCGTCGTTTTGTTCCAGCATATTACTCTCGTGATCTACATTTGAAGCTGAAGCGTCTTGTGCAAGGTACTCTCTTGTTGATGAATATTTTCAAGAATTGGAAATGTGTGTACTTCGTCTGCAGGGATAACTGAAGATGAGGAATCCACAATGGCTCGGTTTCTAGTTGGCCTCAATAAACCCATTGCTGATAAAGTGGATATGACAACCTACCACATGTCTCACCGAGTTGGTTCATTTTGCAAAGAGGGCTGAAAGGCAAATTGCTCGTCTTACAAATACAATGCTTCATGGCGTCATTCCCAACAGCAAGGGGATGTCATGCCTCAATTCAACAACAAGGAGCTGCAATGCCCAAATCTTCATCTCGTGGAGCAAATAGATATCTTCCAACTTCTTCCAAACAATTGGATGTGAAAGGTAAAGTTGTGAGTTCAAGTCAGCCCACTTCTTCTCTGCAGCCACCCAGCATAAGACAAGCAAGATTGAGTGTTTTAAGTGTGGTGGTCATGGGCATAAACAAGCTGAATGTCCCAATCGTCGTACTATTATTGCACTTGCTGATGGTTCTTATGATTCCCAAAGTGAAGAGGAGGATGAGTTTAACAATGTATTTGCAGATCTTAATCTTGACACTTGTGAGTATTCAGCGAGAGGATGGTACATTTGAGCTAGGTCTAAATTGTTTAGCCATTCAACCTATTCAACTTTTGCTCACAATGACCTATTACAAGATGTTGTTTCTCCATCTTTCGGCGAGATTACTAGTGATGATTTTGATGAGTTGCTTGCTGATTTTCCTGATTTGGCGCGTTCTATAATGAACACACCATCTCCTTCTTTGGTGGTGAGGCGAGTTCTTTCCACTCAATTTGTTGCTGCTGAACAAGGACAACGCCATAATTTGTTTCAATCCGGATGCAAAGTGAAAGGACAAGTGTGCCGTTTCATCATAGATGGTGGGAGCTGCAATAATATTGTTAGTGCTTTGCTTGTTGAGAAGCTTGGCTTGCAGCCGTCGCCATCCACATCCATACCATATGCAATGGTTGAATAATTCTAGGACAGTTAAGGTTTCAGCCATGATTAGTTTTGTCATTTTCCATTGGTGATTATCATGGAGGTGGATTGTGATATTGTCCCCATGCAAGCATGCCATTTGCTGCTTGGTTAGGCCCTACAACAATTTGATGTGGACTCGATGCATTTTGGACGGTCTAACAAACACACTTTCATTCACAATGACAAGAAGGTGGTTCTTATTCCATTATCTCGGAGGAGATACATGCTTCAGAATATGGCTCGCAAGAAAAGAGAGAATCGACAAAAGAAAATTGAGTGAGATCCCCAACACAAGTAAGGGAGAGTTTCTAACCCATCCAGCCACATAAAGACTCATGCCAATCCTAAACAGCCACGCCACACTGAGTGTCTCTTTGTGAGCAAGAGTGATATGAGAGAAGTGAGAAACACCACAGCCCCATTCTTTGTGCTCTTGCACAAGGAGGTCCTACTTTCAACTAACGATTTACCTTCATCCGCTGCCTAGTGTTGTTCTTGATCTCTTACAGGACTTGAAGATGTTTTCCGATGAGATACCAGCTGGACTTCCTCCACTCCGTGGAATTGAGCATCAAATTGATTTGGTACCAGGTGCTTCTCTTCCAAATCGTCCAGCCTACCGCACCAATCCCACAGAGACAAAGGAAATTCAGCAACAGGTAAAGAGCTTTTGGACAAAGGGTATGTTAAGTGAATCCTTATCACCATGTGCTGTTCCTGTTTTGTTAGTTCCAAGAAAGATGGTTCTTGGCGTATGTGTGTTGATTGTCGTGCTATCAATGCTATAACTATTCGATATCGTCACCCTATTCCAAGGCTTGATGACATGTTAGATGAGCTGAGTGGTTCAACTATTTTCACCAAGATCGATTTACGTAGTGGTATCATCAAATTCGAATGAAAATAGGTGATGAATGGAAAACAGCATTTAAAACTAAATTTGGTCTCTATGAATGGCTTGTGATGCCCTTTGGTTTGACAAATGCTCCTTCAACTTTTATCGTTTGATGAATCATGTGTTAAGAGCTTTCATTGGCAAATTTGTTGTTGTTTATTTTGATGATATTCTGATCTATAGCAAATCATTTGATGAACATCTTGATCATATCCATCAAGTACTTGCTGTTTTGAGGAAGAGAAATTGTATGGAAACATTGCTAAATGCACATTTTGCATAGACCGTGTTGTTTTCTTGGATTTGTTGTTTCTGCTGCAGATGGAATTCAAGTTGATGAAGAAAAGATTAAAGCAATAAAGTTGGCCTACACCTACAAATGTGAGTCAAGTTCGAAGTTTTCATGGTCTTGCAGGTTTTTACAGGCGTTTTGTTAAAGATTTCAGCACCATCGCTGCACCCTCAACAATTTGACAAGAAGGATGTTCCATTCAAGTGGGGCCATGAACAAGACCAAGCCTTCAATGAGCTGAAAACAAAGCTTTGTGAAGCACCGCTGCTACAACTTCCTGATTTTGGTAAGACATTTGAGATCGAATGTGATGCAAGTGGTATTGGCATAGGAGGTGTACTACTTCAAGAAGGTAAACCTATTGCCTACTTTTACGAAAAGTTGAATGGTCCACATCTGAATTATTCTATCTATGATAAAGAGCTTTATGCCTTAGTTAGAGTTTTTTGGAAGTTTGGCAACATTATTTGTTACCTAAAAATTTGTCATCCATTACGATCATGAAGCTTTGAAATATCTAAAAGTCAAGGCAAACTGAACCGTCGACATGCTAAATGGATTGAGTTCATTGAAACATTTCCCTATGTTGTAAAACATAAGCGTGGAAAAGATAACATTGTTGCCGATGCCTTATCACGGAAGATGTGGTTTGGTTACACAATTAGATACAAAAGTGCTTGGTTTGGAATCCATTAAAACACTCTATGCAGCTTGATTCTGATTTTGAAGAACCTTTCTCTCATTGCATTGCTGGAAAAGGCTGGGACAAATATTATGTGCATGATGGTTTTTTATTTGGACTAACAAACTATGCATTCCAGCTTGCTCGATTCGTCAAGTTCTTTTGCGAGGAAGCACATGCTGGTGGCTTAGCTGGTCATTTTGGCGTCAAAAGACATTGGACATGCTCTCCGATCATTTCTTTTGGCCACATATCTGACGTGATGTCCAGCGATATGTTGATGCTGCATAATCTGCTTGAAAGCTAAGTCCGCCTCAATCCCCATGGTCTTTATACTCCATTACCAGTTCCACAATGTACCTTGGGAAGATATATCCATGGATTTTATTTTGGGGTTACCTCGGTCTCGGAGGGGAGGATTCTATCTTTGTTGTTGTTGATCGATTCTCTAAAATGGCACATTTTATTCCATGTCATAAAACGATGATGCTTCACACGTTGCTGATTTGTTTTTTTAGGGAGATCGTTCGTTTACATGGAGTACCAAGGACTATTGTTTCAGACCGGGATACAAAATTTCTAAGCTACTTTTGGAAGACATTATGGGCTAAACTTGGTACAAAGTTGTTATTTTCCACCACTTGTCATCCATAAACCGATGGGCAAACTGAAGTTGTCAACCGTACCTTGTCCACCATGTTGCGTGCTGTGTTGAAAAAAGAATTTGAAGCTCTGGGAAGACTGCCTTCCACATGTTGAATTTGCTTATAACAGGGCAGTCCATTCTACAACAAACTTTTGTCCATTTGAAATTGTTTATGGGTTTAAACCGCATACTCCCATGGATCTTTTGCCTTTACCATTACAGGAACAAGTTAACTTGGATGCAGCAAAAAGATCGGATTTTCTCAAGCGGTTACATGATGAGACAAGAAGGAATATCGAGAAGAAGAAATCAGCACAATATGCAAAACAAGCGAACAAAGGTAAGAAGAAGGTTACATTCCAGCCGGAGACCTCGTGTGGTTTGCATCTCATGAGATCGATTTCCCCAACAGCGCAAAGTAAGTTATCTCCTAGGGGTGATGGTCCGTTCAAGGTTTTACACAAGATAAATGATAATGCTTACAAAATTGAGCTGCCACCTGAATATTCCAATGTGAGTACAACATTCAATGTCAAAGACTTGCTTCCATTTGTTGGTGAGCTTGAGTGAGGGCGACTCCTTCTCAAGAGGGGAGGCTAATGAGGACATTCTAGCATTCACTCATCTTCAAATGCAACTCCACTTGATATAGCTGGTCCAATTACAAGGAGTAGAGCTAAACAATTGGAGAGGAAATTCATTCTCAGGTGAGCGCTAACCTTATGTTTAATAATCAGTTTATGTTGAATGAGCCTATGCTTTTGAGTTCTTGTTCAATGTCCTTAGGAATGATGGAGTGTACGAACCAAGCATGGGATGAAGATGGATTCAAGCCTCTGGACATTTGAACCAAGAACACCTATGGTGTGCAAGAGAATAAAATGGTGGTTCATCACCTTTGCATGAAAATCAACCAGAAGCTAGATGAGCACATAAATTCCAAGCATCACCGCGGAATGAATACAAGGAGTTAGATGGTGTTCTATATGTGGATGGAAGCGTCTTCAAGTCTACTTTCCAGCCCATCAAACGGCTCATTATTTGGACTTCCCAATAAAGAGTTATGCTTATTTTATTAACTGCTATCAAGTAGCTGAAAAGCAACTTCCCCAGCCATGAAATCAATTGGTGCATGCGCATGCTGCCATTACTCCACTGAACGTCCCTATCCCTTATAATGGACAATGAAAACAGGATTTTGATTAGCTGATTTCAGAATACACAAACTCTTGGAGTTTTGTTTATCGTGAGTCTTGAGAGGCTTGCAACACTTGTTCTTTTCGATTCTAAGGGGAGTTGTAGAGCGCCGAACTGCGGTTCACCCAGTTTGTGCCTTCACGTCTATAGGGCGTGATTGCATGGGCTGCTGTTTAAATCGATGCGTGGAAGGGTGATTGTCTCGGTGGTTAAATCGGCGTGGACAGCCTCGCGGTGCATTGCCTCTTCACCAGGTCGGCATAGCGACAAGTTATCAAGTTCGCGGATCCTCGAGAAAGATCGGGCCACAACAACTTGCTGCCGCGCGTTGCATAGGCGTGTGCGCATCATCTCCAAATGGACCGAATCAGGTGTTCCATCCGGTGCGTCCTAAAAGCGATATGTGAGCCTATGGTACGTTTAAGCGCAAACCGTGCACCTATCTTACATCAACACTAACACCATCTCAAAATGGACCGAGCGAGATTCCACATGACCCACGTCACCTAGGAGTTTCATCCGGTGCGTCCAAAATGATATCGAGCCTATGGTGCGTTTGGCGCAAAACCGTGCACCTATCTTGCACTCAAGACTAACACCATCTCCAAAGCGGACGAGCGAGATTCCACATGACCCACGTCACCTAGGAGTACCATCGGGTGCGTCCTAAGCGATATCTAAGCCTATGGTATGTTTAAGCGCCAAACCGTGCACCTATCTTGCGTCAACACTAACACCATCTCCAAACGGACGAGCGAGATTCCACATGACCCACATCACCTAGGGTTCCATCCGGTGCGTCTAAAAGCGATATCTGAGCCTATAGTGCGTTTAGCGCGCAAACGTGCACCTATCTTGCACAACAACACTAACAACATCTCCAAGCGGACGAGCGAGATTCCACATGACCCGTCACCTAGGAGTTTCATCGGTGCGTCCAAAAATTTATCGAGCCTATGAGTGCGTTTAAGGCCAAACCGTGCACCTATCTTGCATCAACACTAACACTATCTCTCCAAAGCGGACCAAGCGACCTTCCACATGAGCCGTCACCTAGGAGTTCCATTCGGGTGCAACCTAAAGCGATATCTGAGCCTATAGTGCGTTTGGCGCAAACCGTGCACCTATCTTGCACTAATACTAACACCATCTCCAAACGGACGGACGATATTCCACATGACCCACGTCACCTAGGAGTTCCATCGTGTGCGTCCAAAATGATATCGAGCCTATGGTGCGTTTAAGCGCAAACCATGCACCTATCTTCCATCAACACTAACACCATCTCCAAGCGGACGAGCGAGATTCCACATGACCCACGTCACCTAGGAGTTCCATCCGGGTGCGTCCAAAAGCGATTTCTGAGCCTATGGTACGTTTGGCGCCAAACCGTGCACCTATCTTGCATCAACACTAACACCATCTCCAAGCGGACCAAAGCGAGATTCCACATGACCTTCGTCACCTAGGAGTACCATCGGTGCGTCCAAAAGCGATATCCGAGCCTATGGTGCGTTTGGCGCCAAACCGTGCACCTATCTTACATCAACACTAACACCATCTCTCAAAGCGGACGGAGCGAGATTCCACATGACCCACGTCACCTAGGAGTTCCATCCGGGTGCGTCCAAAAGCGATATCTGAGCCTATGGTGCGTTTAAGCGCCAAACCGTGCACCTATCTTGCATCAACACTAACACCATCTCCAAATGGACCGAGCGAGATTCCACATTGACCCTCGTCACTAGGAGTACCATCGGGTGCGTCCTAAATGATATCTGAGAGCCTATGGTGCGTTTGGCGCCAAACCGTGCACCTATCTTGCACTAATACTAACACCATCTCCAAACGCGGACGGACGAGATTCCACATGACCCGTCACCTAGGAGTTCCATCGTGTGCGTCCAAA
The DNA here is from genome assembly GCA_904845875.1 of Miscanthus lutarioriparius. NCBI lineage: Eukaryota > Viridiplantae > Streptophyta > Magnoliopsida > Poales > Poaceae > Miscanthus > Miscanthus lutarioriparius. Next base: position 25,087 of record CAJGYO010000450.1, on the reverse strand, counting down.
AGCGATATCTGAGCCCTATGGTGCGTTTAGCGCAAACCGTGCACCTATCTTGCATCAACACTAACACCATCTCCAAGCGGACGAGCGAGATTCCACATGACCCACGTCACCTAGGAGTTCCATCGGTGCGTCCAAAAACCGTGATATCTGAGCCTATGGTGCGTTGGGCGCAAACCGTGCACCTATCTTGCGTCAACACTAACACCATCTCCAAGCGGACGAGCGAGCATCTCCAAAGCTTCCACATGACCCACGTCACCTAGGAGTTCCATCGGGTGCGTCCTAAATGATATCTGAGCCTATGGTGCGTTTGGCGCCAAACCGTGCACCTATCTTGCATCAACACTAACACCATCTCCAAGCGGACGAGCGAGATTCCACATGACCCACGTCACCTAGGAGTTCCATCGGTGCGTCCAAAGCGATATCTGAGCCTATAGTGCGTTTAGCGCCAAACCGTCCACCTATCTTACATCAACACTAACACCATCTCCAAATGGACGAGCGAGATTCCACATGACCCACGTCACCTGGGAGTTCATCAGGTGCGTCCAAAACGATATCGAGCCTATGGTGCGTTTGGCGCAAACCGTGCACCTATCTTGCGTCAACACTAACACCATCTCCAAAGCGGACCGAGCGAGATTCCAGTTGACCCACGTCCCTAGGAGTTCCATCGGGTGCAACCTAAGCGATATCTGAGCCTATGGTACGTTTAGGCGCCAAACCGTGCACCTATCTTGCACTAACACTAACACCATCTCCAACCGGACGGACGAGATTCCACATGACCCGTCACCTAGGAGTTCCATCGGTGCGTCCAAAAGCGATATCCACGAGCCTATAGTGCGTTTAGCGCCAAACCGTGCACCTATCTTGCATCAACATTAACACCATCTCCAAATGCGGACGAGCGAGATTCCACATGACCCACGTCACCTAGGAGTACCATCGGGTGCGTCCTAAATGATATCTGAGCCTATGGTGCGTTTGGCGCCAAACCGTGCACCTATCTTGCACTAACACTAACACCATCTCCAAACGGACGAGCGAGATTCCACATGACCCACGTCACCTAGGAGTTCCATCGGGTGCGTCCAAAAAGGATATCTGAGCCTATGGTGCGTTTTGCGCCAAACCGTGCACCTATCTTACATCAACACTAACACCATCTCCAAAGCGGACGAGCGAGATTCCACATGACCCATGTCACCTAGGAGTTCCATCGGGTGCGTCCAAAAGCGATATCCGAGCCTATGAGTGCGTTTGGCGCAAACCGTGCACCTATCTTGCATCAACACTAACACCATCTCCAAGCGGACCGAAAGAGAGCTTCCACATGACCCACGTCACCTAGGAGTTCCATCGGGTGCGTCCTAAAGCGATATCTGAGCCTATGGTGCGTTTAGGCGCCAACCGTGCACCTATCTTACATCAACACTAACACCATCTCCAAGCGGACGAGCGAGATTCCACATGACCCACGTCACCTAGGAGTTCCATCGGTGCGTCCAAAAAGATATCACGAGCCTATGGTGCGTTTAAGCGCCAAACCGTCACCTATCTTGCACAACACTAACACCATCTCCAAATGGACGAGCGAGATTCCACATGACCCCACGTCACCTAGGAGTTCCATCCAGGTGCGTCCAAAATGATATCTGAGCCTATGGTGCGTTTGGCGCAAAACCGTGCACCTATCTTGCGTCAACACTAACACCATCTCAAAGCGGACCGAGCGAGATTCCACATGACCCCACGTCACCTAGGAGTTCCATCGGGTGCGTCCTAAAGCGATATCTGAGCCTATGGTACGTTTGGCGCCAAACCGTGCACCTATCTTGCACTAACACTAACACCATCTCCAAGCGGACGAGCGAGATTCCACATGACCCACATCACCTAGGAGTTCCATCGGTGCGTCCAAAGCGATATCTGAGCCTATAGTGCGTTTAGGCGCAAACCGTGCACCTATCTTGCACTAACACTAACACCATCTCCAAAGCGGACGAGCGAGATTCCACATGACCCGTCACCTAGGAGTTCCATCGGGTGCGTCCAAAACGATATCTGAGCCTATAGTGCGTTTGGCGCAGACCGTGCACCTATCTTGCGCCTATCTTGCACTAACACTAACACTATCTCCAAGCGGACGAAGCAACCTTCCACATGACCCACGTCCCTAGGAGTTCCATCCGGTGCGTCCTAAGCGATATCTGAGCCTATAGTACGTTTGGCGCAAAACCGTGCACCTATCTTGCATCTAACACTAACACCATCTCCATCTCCAAACGGACGAGCGAGATTCCACATGACCCACGTCACCTAGGAGTTCCATCGGGTGCGTCCAAAATGATATCTGAGCGCCTATGGTACGTTTAAGCGCAAACCATGCACCTATCTTGCATCAACACTAACACCATCTCCAAAGCGGACGAGCGAGATTCCACATGACCCACGTCACCTAGGAGTTCCATCGGTGCGTCCAAAATGCGATATCGAGCCTATGGTACGTTTGGCGCCAAACCGTGCACCTATCTTGCACTCAACACTAACACCATCTCCAAAGCGGACCGAAAGCGAGATTCCACATGACCCACGTCACCTAGGAGTACCATCGGTGCGTCCAAAAGCGATATCGAGCCTATGAATGCGTTTGGCGCCAAACCGTGCACCTATCTTGCACTAACACTAACACCATCTCCAAAGCGGACGAAGCGAGATTCCACATGACCCGTCGTCACCTAGGAGTTCCATCGGTGCGTCCAAAAGCGATATCGAGCCTATGGTACGTTTGGCGCAAACCGTGCACCTATCTTGCATCAACACTAACACCATCTCCAAATGGACGAGCGAGATTCCACATGACCCGTCACCTAGGAGTTCCATCGGTGCGTCCAAAAGCGATATCTGAGCCTATGGTGCGTTTAAGCGCCAAACCGTGCACCTATCTTGCACTAACACTAACACCATCTCCAAATGGACCCAAGCGACCTTCCACATTGAGCCCACGTCACCTAGGAGTTCCATCGGGTGCGTCCTAAATGATATCTCGAGCCTATGGTGCGTTTGGCGCAAACCGTGCACCTATCTTGCACTAACACTAACACCATCTCCATCTAGCGGACGAGCGAGATTCCACATGACCCACGTCACCTAGGAGTTCCATCGGTGCGTCCAAAATGATATCTGAGCCTATGTAGTGCGTTTGGCGCAAACCGTGCACCTATCTTGCATCAACACTAACACCATCTCCAAAGCGGACGAGCGAGATTCCACATGACCCACGTCACCTAGGAGTTCCATCGGGTGCGTCCAAAATGATATCGAGCCTATGGTGCGTTTGGCGCAAACCGTGCACCTATCTTGCACTAACACTAACACCATCTCCAAAGCGGACGAAAGCGAGATTCCACATTGACCCCGTCACCTAGGAGTTCCATCGGTGTGCGTCCAAAAGCGATATCTGAGCCTATGGTGCGTTTGGCGCCAAACCGTGCACCTATCTTGCACTCAACACTAACACCATCTCCAAGCGGACGAGCGAGATTCCACATGACCCACGTCACCTAGGTTTCCATCCGGTGCGTCCAAAAAAGATATCTGAGCCTATATGTGCGTTTAGCGCAAACCCGTGCACCTATCTTGCATCAACACTAACACCATCTCCAAAGCGGACGAGCGAGATTCCACATGACCCACGTCACCTAGGAGTTCCATCGGGTGCGTCCAAAACGATATCGAGCCTATAGTGCGTTTGGCGCAAACCGTGCACCTATCTTGCATCAACACTAACACCATCTCCAAAGCGGACCGAGCGAGATTCCACATTGACCCCACGTCACCTAGGAGTTCCATCGGGTGCGTCCTAAAATGATATCTGAGCCTATGGTACGTTTGGCGCAAACGTGCACCTATCTTGCACTAACACTAACACCATCTCCAAAGCGGACGAGCGAGATTCCACATGACCCACGTCACCTAGGAGTTCCATCGGGTGCGTCCAAAAGCGATATCGAGCCTATGAGTGCGTTTAAGCGCCAAACCGTGCACCTATCTTGCACAACACTAACACCATCTCCAAATGGACGAAGCGAGATTCCACATGACCCACGTCACCTAGGAGTTCCATCGGGTGCGTCCTAAATGATATCTGAGCCTATGGTGCGTTTGGCGCACAAGCCGTGCACCTATCTTGCACTAAACACTAACACCATCTCCAAGCGGACGAGCGAGATTCCACATGACCCACGTCACCTAGGAGTTCCATCGGGTGCGTCCAAAATGATATCTGAGCCTATGATGCGTTTGGCGCAAACCGTGCACCTATCTTGCATCAACACTAACACCATCTCCAAGCGGACGAGCGAGATTCCACATGACCCGTCACACCTAGGAGTTCCATCGGGTGCGTCCAAAAGCGATATCTGAGCCTATGGTGCGTTTAGGCGCAAACCGTGCACCTATCTCTTGCATCAACACTAACACCATCTCCAAAGCGGACCAAAGCGAGATTCCACATGACCCGTCACCTAGGAGTTCCATCGGGTGCGTCCTAAAGCGATATCTGAGCCTATAGTGCGTTTGGCGCAAACCGTGCACCTATCTTGCATCAACACTAACACCATAACACCATCTCCAAGCGGACGAGCGAGATTCCACATGACCCACGTCACCTAGGAGTTCCATCGGGTGCGTCCAAAAGCGATATCTGAGCCTATATGGTGCGTTTAAGCGCCAAACCGTGCACCTATCTTACATCAACACTAACACCATCTCCAAAATGGACGAGCGAGATTCCACATGACCCACGTCACCTAGGAGTTCCATCGGGTGCGTCCAAAACGATATATCGAGCCTATGGTGCGTTTGGCGCAAAACCGTGCACCTATCTTGCACTAACACTAACACCATCTCCAAGCGGACCGAAAAGCGAGATTCCACATGACCCCGTCACCTAGGAGTTCCATCGGGTGCGTCCAAAAAGATATCTGAGCCTATGGTATGCGTTTGGCGCCAAACCGTGCACCTATCTTGCACTCAACACTAACACCATCTCCAAGCGGACGAGCGAGATTCCACATGACCCACGTCACCTAGGAGTTCCATCGGGTGCGTCCAAAAGCGATATCTGAGCCTATGGTGCGTTTAGCGCAAACCGTGCACCTATCTTACACTCAACACTAACACCATCTCCAAAGCGGACGAGCGAGATTCCACATGACCCGTCACCTAGGAGTTTCATCGGGTGCGTCCAAAACGATATCTGAGCCTATGGTACGTTTAGCGCCAAACCGTGCACCTATCTTGCGTCATCAACACTTACACCATCTCCAAAGCGGACCGAGCGAGATTCCACATGACCCCGTCACCTAGGAGTTCCATTGGGTGCGTCCTAAATGATATCTGAGCCTATGGTACGTTTGGCGCAAACCGTTTGGCACCTATCTTGCACTATCTTGCATAACACTAACACCATCTCCAAACGGACCGAGCGAGATTCCACATGACCCACGTCACCTAGGGATTCCATCGGGTGCGTCCAAAATGATATCGAGCCTATATGTGCGTTTAAGCGCAAACCCGTGCACCTATCTTGCATCAACACTAACACCATCTCCAAAGCGGACGAGCGAGATTCCACATGACCCACGTCACCTAGGAGTTCCATCGGTGCGTCCAAAAGCGATATCGAGCCTATGGTACGTTTTTAAGCGCCAAACCGTGCACCTATCTTGCATCAACACTAACACCATCTCCAAGCGGACGAAGCGAGCGAGATTCCACATTGACCCACGTCACCTAGGAGTTCCATCGGGTGCGTCCAAAAGCGATATCTGAGCCTATGGTGCGTTTGGCGCCAAACCGTGCACCTATCTTGCATCAACACTAACACCATCTCCAAACGGACCGAACGAGATTCCACATGACCCACGTCACCTAGGAGTTCCATCGGTGCGTCCAAAACGGTATCTGAGCCTATGGTACGTTTGGCGCAAACCATGCACCTATCTTGCATCAACACTAACACCATCTCCAAATGGACGAGCGAGATTCCACATGACCCACGTCACCTAGGAGTTCCATCGGGTGCGTCCAAAATGATATCTATCGAGCCTATGGTACGTTTAAGCGCCAAACCGTGCACCTATCTTGCATCAACACTAACACCATCTCCAAAGCGGACCAGAAGCGACCTTCCACATGACCCGTCACCTAGGAGTTCCATCGGGTGCGTCCTAAATGATATCTGAGCCTATGGTGCGTTTGGCGCAAACCGTGCACCTATCTTGCACTAACACTAACACCATCTCCAAGCGGACGGAGCGAGATTCCACATGACCCGTCACCTAGGAGTTCCATCGGGTGCGTCCAAAAGCGATATCTGAGCCTATGGTGCGTTTGGCGCCAAACCGTGCACCTATCTTACATCAACACTAACACCATCTCCAAACGGACTGAACGAGATTCCACATGACCCATGTCACCTAGGAGTTCCATCGGGTGCGTCCAAAATGATATCTGAGCCTATGGTACGTTTGGCGCAAACCGTGCACCTATCTTGCACTCAACACTAACACCATCTCCAAGCGGACGAAGCGAGATTCCACATGACCCACGTCACCTAGGAGTTCCATCGGGTGCGTCCTAAAGCGATATCTGAGCCTATGGTGCGTTTGGCGCAAAAACGTGCACCTATCTTGCATCAACACTAACACCATCTCCAAAGCGGACCGAGCGAGATTCCACATGACCCACGTCACCTAGGAGTTCCATCGGTGCGTCCAAAAGACGATATCTGAGCCTATGGTGCGTTTAGCGCCAAACCGTGCACCTATCTTACATCAACACTAACACCATCTCCAAAGCGGACGAGCGAGATTCCACATGACCCACGTCACCTAGGAGTTTCCATCGGGTGCGTCCAAAAGCGATATCTGAGCCTATGGTGCGTTTGGCGCAAACCGTGCACCTATCTTGCACTAACACTAACACCATCTCCAAAGCGGACCGAAGCGAGATTCCACATGACCCGTCACCTAGGAGTTCCATCGGGTGCGTCCTAAATGATATCTGAGCCTATGGTACGTTTGGCGCAAACCGTGCACCTATCTTGCACTAACACTAACACCATCTCCAAGCGGACGAGCGAGATTCCACATGACCCACGTCACCTAGGAGTTCCATCGGGTGCGTCCAAAAGCGATATCGAGCCTATGGTGCGTTTAGCGCCAAACCGTGCACCTATCTTGCATCAACACTAACACCATCTCCAAGCGGACGAGCGAGATTCCACGGGACCCACGTCACCTAGGAGTTCCATCCGGGTGCGTCCAAAATATCTATCTGAGCCTATGGTACGTTTAAGCGCCAAACCGTGCACCTATCTTGCACTAACACTAACACCATCTCCAAAGCGGACCGAGCGAGATTCCACATGACCCGTCACCTAGGAGTTCCATCGGGTGCGTCCAAAGCGATATCTGAGCCTATGGTGCGTTTGGCGCAAACCGTGCACCTATCTTGCATCAACACTAACACCATCTCCAAAGCGGACGAGCGAGATTCCACATGACCCGTCACCTAGGAGTTCCATCGGGTGCGTCCAAAATGATATCGAGCCTATGGTACGTTTGGCGCCAACCGTGCACCTATCTTGCACTCAACACTAACACCATCTCCAAGCGGACGAGCGAGATTCCACATGACCCACGTCACCTAGGAGTTCCATCGGTGCGTCCTAAATGATATCTGAGCCTATGGTGCGTTTGGCGCAAACCGTGCACCTATCTTGCACTAACACTAACACCATCTCCAAGCGGACGAGAGATTCCACATGACCCACGTCACCTAGGAGTTCCATCGGTGCGTCCAAAAGCGATATCTGAGCCTATGGTGCGTTTAGCGCGAAAACCGTGCACCTATCTTACACTAACACTAACACCATCTCCAAAGCGGACGAGCGAGATTCCACATGACCCACGTCACCTAGGAGTTCCATCGGTGCGTCCAAAAGCGATATCTGAGCCTATGGTGCGTTTGGCGCAAACCGTGCACCTATCTTGCACAAACACTAACACCATCTCCAAGCGGACCGAGCGAGATTCCACATGACCCGTCACCTAGGAGTTCCATCGGGTGCGTCCTAAGCGATATCTGAGCCTATGGTACGTTTGGCGCAAACCGTGCACCTATCTTGCACTAACACTAACACCATCTCCAAGCGGACGAGCGAGATTCCACATGACCCACGTCACCTAGGAGTTCCATCGGGTGTGCGTCCAAAAGCGATATCTCGAGCCTATGGTGCGTTTAGGCGCAAACCGTGCACCTATCTTGCATCAACACTAACACCATCTCCAAAGCGGACCGAGCGAGATTCCACATGACCCACGTCACCTAGGAGTTCCATCGGTGCGTCCAAAATGCGATATCTGAGCCTATGGTACGTTTAAGCAAACCGGCGCCTTGCCGTGCACCTATCTTGCGTCAACACTAACACCATCTCCAAAGCGGACCATCGAAGCGAGATTCCACGCCTTGACCCATCACCTAGGAGTACCATCGGTGCGTCCTAAAACGATATCGAGCCTATGGTGCGTTTGGCGCAAACCGTGCACCTATCTTGCACTAAACACTAACACCATCTCCAAGCGGACGAGCGAGATTCCACATGACCCGTCACCTAGGAGTTCCATCGGGTGCGTCCAAAATGCGATATCTGAGCCTATGGTGCGTTTAAGCGCCAAACCGTGCACCTATCTTGCATCAACACTAACACCATCTCCAAAGCGGACGAGCGAGATTCCACATGACCCGTCACCTAGGAGTTCCATCGGTGCGTCCAAAATGATATCTCGAGCCTATGGTGCGTTTGGCGCAAACCGTGCACCTATCTTGCGTCTAACACTAACACCATCTCCAAAGCGGACCAAAGCGAGATTCCACATGACCACGTCACCTAGGAGTTCCATCGGTGCGTCCTAAAAGCGATATCTGAGCCTATGGTGCGTTTGGCGCAAACCGTGCACCTATCTTGCACTAACACTAACACCATCTCCAAGCGGACCGAGCGAGATTCCACATGACCCGTCACCTAGGAGTTCCATCGGGTGCGTCCAAAAGCGATATCTGAGCCTATAGTGCGTTTGCGCAAACCGTGCACCTATCTTGCATCAACACTAACACCATCTCCAAAGCGGACGAGCGAGATTCCACATGACCCACGTCACCTAGGAGTTCCATCGGGTGCGTCCAAAAAAAGATATCTGAGCCTATGGTGCGTTTTGGCGCCAAACCGTGCACCTATCTTGCACAACACTAACACCATCTCCAAAGCGGACGAGCGAGATTCCACATGACCCGTCACCTAGGAGTTCCATCCGGGTGCGTCCAAAAGCGATATCTGAGCCTATGGTGCGTTTGGCGCCAAACCGTGCACCTATCTTGCACTAACACTAACACCATCTCCAAGCGGACGAGCGAGATTCCACATGACCCACGTCACCTAGGAGTTCCATCGGGTGCGTCCAAAGCGATATCTGAGCCTATGGTGCGTTTAGGCGCAAACCGTGCACCTATCTTGCACTAACAACACTAACACCATCTCCAAAGCGGACGAAGCGAGATTCCACATGACCCGTCGTCACCTAGGAGTTCCATCGGGTGCGTCCAAAAGCGATATCTGAGCCTATGGTGCGTTTAAGCGCCAAACCGTGCACCTATCTTGCATCAACACTAACACCATCTCCAAGCGGACCGAAGCGAGATTCCACATGACCCACGTCACCTAGGAGTTCCATCGGTGCGTCCTAAATGATATCTGAGCCTATGGTGCGTTTGGCGCAAACCGTGCACCTATCTTGCACTAACACTAACACCATCTCCAAGCGGACGAGCGAGATTCCACATGACCCACGTCACCTAGGAGTTCCATCGGGTGCGTCCAAAATGATATCGAGCCTATGGTGCGTTTAGCGCCAAACCGTGCACCTATCTTGCATCAACACTAACACCATCTCCAAAGCGGACGAGCGAGATTCCACATGACCCACGTCACCTAGGAGTTCCATCGGGTGCGTCCAAAATGATATCTGAGCCTATGGTGCGTTTGGCGCCAAACCGTGCACCTATCTTGCATCAACACTAACACCATCTCTCCAAGCGGACGAAGAGATTTCCACATGACCCGTCACCTAGGGAGTTCCATCGGGTGCGTCCAAAATGATATCTGAGCCTATAGTGCGTTTGGCGCAAACCGTGCACCTATCTTGCATCAACACTAACACCATCTCCAAAGCGGACGAGCGAGATTCCACATGACCCCACGTCACCTAGGAGTTCCATCGGGTGCGTCCAAAATGATATCTGAGCCTATGGTGCGTTTAAGCGCCAAACCGTGCACCTATCTTGCATCAACACTAACACCATCTCCAAAGCGGACGAGCGAGATTCCACATGACCCACGTCACCTAGGATTTCCATCGGGTGCGTCCAAAATGATATCTGAGCCTATGGTACGTTTGGCGCAAACCGTGCACCTATCTTGCACTACACTAACACCATCTCCAAAGCGGACGAGCGAGATTCCACATGACCCGTCACCTAGGAGTTCCATCGGGTGCGTCCAAAAGCGATATCTGAGCCTATGGTGCGTTTAGGCGCAAACCGTGCACCTATCTTGCACATCAACACTAACACCATCTCCAAGCGGACCGAGCGAGATTCCACATGACCCACGTCACCTAGGAGTTCCATCGGTGCGTCCAAAATGATATCGAGAGCCTATGGTGCGTTTGGCGCCAAACCGTGCACCTATCTTGCATCAACACTAACACCATCTCCAAGCGGACCGAACGAGATTCCACATGACCCCGTCACCTAGGAGTTCCATCGGGTGCGTCCTAAAGCGATATCTGAGCCTATGGTGCGTTTGGCGCCAAACCGTGCACCTATCTTGCACTAACACTAACACCATCTCCAAGCGGACGAGCGAGATTCCACATGACCCCGTCACCTAGGATTCCATCGGTGCGTCCAAAAGATATATCACGAGCCTATGGTGCGTTTAGCGCAAACCGTGCACCTATCTTGCATCAACACTAACACCATCTCCAAAGCGGACCGAAGCGAGATTCCACATGACCCCGTCACCTAGGAGTTCCATCGGGTGCGTCCTAAATGATATCTGAGCCTATGGTGCGTTTGGCGCAAACCGTGCACCTATCTTGCACTAACACTAACACCATCTCCAAGCGGACGGCGAATTCCACATGACCCACGTCACCTAGGGAGTTCCATCGGTGCGTCCAAAAGCGATATCTGAGCCTATGGTGCGTTTAAGCGCCAAACCGTGCACCTATCTTGCATCAACACTAACACCATCTCCAAAGCGGACCGAACGAGATTCCACATGACCCACGTCACCTAGGAGTTCCATCGGGTGCGTCCAAAAGCGATATCGAGCCTATGGTACGTTTAGGCGCCAAACCGTGCACCTATCTTGCATCAACACTAACACCATCTCCAAAGCGGACCCGAAGCGAGATTCCACATGACCCACGTCACCTAGGAGTTCCATCGGGTGCGTCCTAAACGATATCTGAGCCTATGGTACGTTTGGCGCAAACCGTGCACCTATCTTGCACTCAACACTAACACCATCTCCAAAGCGGACGAGCGAGATTCCACATGACCCACGTCACCTAGGAGTTCCATCGGGTGCGTCCAAAAGCGATATCGAGCCTATGGTACGTTTGGCGCAAAACGTGCACCTATCTTGCATCAACACTAACACCATCTCCAAATGGACGAGCGAGATTCCACATGACCCACGTCACCTAGGAGTTCCATCGGTGCGTCCAAAATGATATCGAGCCTATGGTGCGTTTGGCGCCAAACCGTGCGTGCACCTATCTTGCACTAACACTAACACCATCTCCAAAGCGGACCGAAGCGAGATTCCACATGACCCACGTCACCTAGGAGTTCCATCGGGTGCGTCCAAAGCGATATCGAGCCTATGGTACGTTTGGCGCAAACCCCAAGCACCTATCTTGCACTAACACTAACACCATCTCCAAGCGGACGAGCGAGATTCCACATGACCCACGTCACCTAGGAGTTTCCATCGGTGCGTCCAAAAGCGATATCTGAGCCTATGGTGCGTTTAAGCGCCAAACCGTGCACCTATCTTGCATCAACACTAACACCATCTCCAAGCGGACCGAAGCGAGATTCCACGAGACCCACGTCACCTAGGAGTTCCATCGGGTGCGTCCTAAATGATATCTGAGCCTATGGTACGTTTGGCGCAAACCGTGCACCCTATCTTGCACTAACACTAACACCATCTCCAAGCGGACGAGCGAGATTCCACATGACCCGTCACCTAGGAGTTCCATCGGGTGCGTCCAAAAGCGATATCTGAGCCTATGGTGCGTTTGGCGCAAACCGTGCACCTATCTTGCACTAACACTAACACCATCTCCAAAGCGGACGAGCGAGATTCCACATGACCCACGTCACCTAGGAGTTCCATCGGTGCGTCCAAAATGATATCTCGAGCCTATGGTGCGTTTGGCGCAAACCCGTGCACCTATCTTGCACTAACACTAACACCATCTCCAAACGGACGAAGCGAGATTCCACTTGACCCACGTCACCTAGGAGTTACCATCGGGTGCGTCCTAAGCGATATCTGAGCCTATGAGTGCGTTTGGCGCCAAACCGTGCACCTATCTTTGCACAACACTAACACCATCTCCAAAGCGGACGAGCGAGATTCCACATGACCCCACGTCACCTAGGGAGTTCCATCGGTGCGTCCAAAAGCGATATCTGAGCCTATGGTGCGTTTGGCGCAAACCGTGCACACCTATCTTACATCAACACTAACACCATCTCCAAATGGACCGAGCGAGATTCCACATGACCCACGTCACCTAGGGTTCCATCGGGTGCGTCCAAAAGCGATATCTGAGCCTATGGTGCGTTTGGCGCCAAAACCGTGCACCTATCTTGCACTAACACTAACACCATCTCCAAGCGGACCGAAGCGAGATTCCACATGACCCGTCACCTAGGAGTTCCATCGGGTGCGTCCAAAATGATATCTGAGCCTATGGTACGTTTGGCGCAAACCGTGCACCTATCCTTGCTAACACTAACACCATCTCCAAAGCGGACGAGCGAGATTCCACATGACCCACGTCACCTAGGTTTCCATCGGGTGCGTCCAAAAGCGATATCTGAGCCTATAGTGCGTTTAAGCGCAAACCGTGCACCTATCTTGCATCAACACTAACTCCATCTCTCCAAGCGGACGAGCGAGATTCCACATGACCCACGTCACCTAGGAGTTCCATCGGTGCGTCCAAAAGCGATATCTGAGCCTATGGTACGTTTGGCGCAAACGTGCACCTATCTTGCATCAACACTAACACCATCTCCAAAGCGGACCGAGCGAGATTCCACATGACCCGTCACCTAGGGTACCATCGGTGCGTCCAAAGCGATATCTGAGCCTATGAGTACGTTTTTGGCGCAAACCGTGCACCTATCTTGCATCAACACTAACACCATCTCCAAAGCGGACGAGCGAGATTCCACATGACCCACGTCACCTAGGAGTTCCATCGGGTGCGTCCAAAATGATATCTGAGCCTATGGTGCGTTTAAAGCGCAAACCGTGCACCTATCTTGCACTCAACATTAACACCATCTCCAAAGCGGACGAAAGCGAGATTCCACATGACCCGTCACCTAGGAGTTCCATCGGGTGCGTCCTAAAAGCGATATCTGAGAGCTATAGTACGTTTTGGCGCAAACCGTGCACCTATCTTGCATCAACACTAACACCATCTCCAAGCGGACGAGCGAGATTCCACATGACCCACGTCACCTAGGAGTTCCATCGGTGCGTCCAAAAGCGATATCTGAGCCTATGGTGCGTTTGGCGCCAAACCGTGCACCTATCTTGCATCAACACTAACACCATCTCCAAAGCGGACCGAGCGAGATTCCACATGACCCACGTCACCTAGGGTTCCATCGGTGCGTCCAAAGCGATATCGAGCCTATGGTGCGTTTGGCGCAAACCGTGCACCTATCTTGCACTCAACACTAACACCATCTCCAAAGCGGACGAGCGAGATTCCACATGACCCACGTCACCTAGGAGTTCCATCGGGTGCGTCCTAAAAGATATCTGAGCCTATGGTACGTTTGGCGCAAACCGTGCACCTATCTTGCACTAACACTAACACCATCTCCAAACGGACCGAACGAGATTCCACATGACCCACGTCACCTAGGAGTTCCATCGGGTGCGTCCAAAACGATATCTGAGCCTATGGTGCGTTTAAGCGCAAACCGTGCACCTATCTTGCATCAACACTAACACCATCTCCAAGCGGACCGAAGCGAGATTCCACATGACCCGTCACTAGGAGTTCCATCGGGTGCGTCCTAAATGATATCTGAGCCTATGGTGCGTTTGGCGCAAACCGTGCACCTATCTTGCACTAACACTAACACCATCTCCAAGCGGACGAGCGAGATTCCACATGACCCACGTCACCTAGGGAGTTCCATCGGTGCGTCCAAAAGCGATATCTGAGCCTATGGTACGTTTGGCGCAAAACCGTGCACCTATCTTGCACTAACACTAACACCATCTCCAAAGCGGACGAGCGAGATTCCACATGACCCACGTCACCTAGGGTTCCATCGGGTGCGTCCAAAATGCGATATCGAGCCTATGGTACGTTTGGCGCAAACCCGTCACCTATCTTGCACTCAACATTAACACCATCTCCAAAGCGGACGAGCGAGAGCTTCCACATGACCCCGTCACCTAGGAGTTCCATCGGGTGCGTCCTAAAGCGATATCGAGCCTATGGTGCGTTTGGCGCAAACCGTGCACCTATCTTGCACTAACACTAACACCATCTCCAAAGCGGACGAGCGAGATTCCACATGACCCACGTCACCTAGGAGTTCCATCGGTGCGTCCAAAAGCGATATCTGAGCCTATAGTACGTTTTTGGCGCAAACCGTGCACCTATCTTGCATCTAACACTAACACCATCTCCAAATGGACGAGCGAGATTCCACATGACCCACGTCACCTAGGGTTCCATCGGGGTGCGTCCAAAAGCGATATCTGAGCCTATGGTGCGTTTGGCGCAAACCGTGCACCTATCTTGCACTCACACTAACACCATCTCCAAAGCGGACCGAACGAGATTCCACATGACCCACGTCACCTAGGAGTTCCATCGGGTGCGTCCTAAATGATATCAGAGCCTATGGTACGTTTGGCGCAAACCGTGCACCTATCTTGCACTAACACTAACACCATCTCCAAAGCGGACGAGCATTCCACATGACCCACGTCACCTAGGAGTTCCATCGGTGCGTCCAAAAGCGATATCTCGAGCCTATGGTGCGTTTAAGCGCCAAACCGTGCACCTATCTTGCACATCAACACTAACACCATCTCCAAACGGACCAAGCGAGATTCCACATGACCCACGTCACCTAGGAGTTCCATCGGTGCGTCCTAAAGCGATATCTGAGCCTATGGTGCGTTTGGCGCAAACCGTGCACCTATCTTGCACTAACACTAACACCATCTCCAAAAGCGGACGACGAGATTCCACATGACCCACGTCACCTAGGAGTTCCATCGGGTGCGTCCAAATGATATCGAGCCTATGTAGTGCGTTTGGCGCCAACCGTGCACCTATCTTGCATCAACACTAACACCATCTCCAAAGCGGACGAGCGAGATTCCACATGACCCACGTCACCTAGGAGTTCCATCGGTGCGTCCAAAATGATATCGAGCCTATGGTGCGTTTGGCGCCAAACCGTGCACCTATCTTGCACTAACACTAACACCATCTCCAAGCGGACGAAACGAGATTCCACATGACCCGTCACCTAGGAGTTCCATCGGGTGCGTCCTAAAGCGATATCTGAGCCTATGGTGCGTTTGGCGCCAAACCGTGCACCTATCTTGCACTCAACACTAACACCATCTCCAAAGCGGACGAGCGAGATTCCACATGACCCACGTCACCTAGGAGTTTCCATCGGTGCGTCCAAAAAGCGATATCGAGCCTATGTAGTACGTTTAGCGCCAAACCGTGCACCTATCTTGCATCAACACTAACACCATCTCCAAATGGACCAAGCGAGATTCCACATGACCCACGTCACCTAGGGTTTCCATCGGGTGCGTCCAAAATGATATCTGAGCCTATGGTGCGTTTGGCGCCAAACCGTGCACCTATCTTGCGTCTAACACTAACACCATCTCCAAACGGACCGAGCGAGATTCCACATGACCCGTCACCTAGGAGTTCCATCGGGTGCGTCCTAAGCGATATCTGAGCCTATGGTACGTTTGGCGCAAACCGTGCACCTATCTTGCACTAACACTAACACCATCTCCAAGCGGACCGACGAGATTCCACATGACCCACGTCACCTAGGAGTTCCATCGGTGTGCGTCCAAAAGCGATATCGAGCCTATGGTAGCGTTTTTAAGCGCCAACCGTGCACCTATCTTGCACTAACACTAACACCATCTCCAAAGCGGACGAGCGAGATTCCACATGACCCGTCACCTAGGAGTTCCGCATCGGGTGCGTGCGTCCAAAATGATATCTGAGC
Organism: Miscanthus lutarioriparius; assembly: GCA_904845875.1. NCBI lineage: Eukaryota > Viridiplantae > Streptophyta > Magnoliopsida > Poales > Poaceae > Miscanthus > Miscanthus lutarioriparius. The sequence goes on along the minus strand of CAJGYO010000450.1, from coordinate 8,404 downwards.
CTATGGTGCGTTTGGCGCAAACCGTGCACCTATCTTGCATCAACACTAACACCATCTCCAAGCGGACCGAGCGAGATTCCACATGACCCACGTCACCTAGGAGTTCCATCGGGTGCGTCCTAAAATGATATCTGAGCCTATGGTGCGTTTGGCGCCAAACCGTGCACCTATCTTGCACTAACACTAACACCATCTCCAAAGCGGACGAGCGAGATTCCACATGACCCGTCACCTAGGAGTTCCATCGGTGCGTCCAAAAAGCGATATCTGAGCCTATGGTGCGTTTAGCGCAAACCGTGCACCTATCTTGCACTAACACTAACACCATCTCCAAAGCGGACGAGCGAGATTCCACATGACCCACGTCACCTAGGAGTTCCATCGGGTGCGTCCAAAATGATATCGAGCCTATGGTGCGTTTGGCGCAAACCGTGCACCTATCTTGCACTAACACTAACACCATCTCCAAGCGGACGAAAGCGAGATTCCACATGACCCGTCACCTAGGAGTTCCATCGGGTGCGTCCTAAAGCGATATCTGAGCCTATGGTACGTTTGGCGCAAACCGTGCACCTATCTTGCACTAACACTAACACCATCTCCAAGCGGACGAGCGAGATTCCACATGACCCCGTCACCTAGGGTTCCATCGGTGCGTCCAAAAGCGATATCGAGCCTATGGTGCGTTTAAGCGCCAAACCGTGCACCTATCTTCATCAACACTAACACCATCTCCAAGCGGACGAGCGAGATTCCACGACCCACGTCACCTAGGAGTTCCATCGGTGCGTCCAAAGCGATATCTGAGCCTATGGTACGTTTGGCGCAAACCGTGCACCTATCTTGCACTCAACTAACACCATCTCCAAGCGGACGAACGAGATTCCACATGACCCGTCACCTAGGATTACCATCGGTGCGTCCTAAAGCGATATCTGAGCCTATGGTGCGTTTGGCGCCAAACCGTGCACCTATCTTGCACTCAACACTAACACCATCTCCAAAGCGGACGAGCGAGATTCCACATGACCCACGTCACCTAGGGTTCCATCGGGTGCGTCCAAAAGCGATATCTGAGCCTATGGTACGTTTAGGCGCCAAACCGTGCACCTATCTTGCATCTAACACTAACACCATCTCCAAAGCGGACCAGAAGCGAGATTCCACCTGACCCACGTCACCTAGGAGTTCCATCGGGTGCGTCCTAAAGCGATATCACTAACAGCCTATGGTGCGTTTGGCGCAAACCGTGCACCCTATCTTGCACTAACACTACTAACACCATCTCCAAACTAACGGACGAGCGAGATTCCCACATGACCCACGTCACCTAGGAGTTCCATCGGGTGCGTCCAAAGCGATATCTGAGCCTATGGTGCGTTTGGGCGCCAACCGTGCACCTATCTTGCATCAACACTAACACCATCTCCAAAGCGGACGAGCGAGATTCCACATGACCCACGTCACCTAGGAGTTCCATCGGTGCGTCCAAAAGCGATATCTGAGCCTATAGGTGCGTTTAGGCGCAAACCGTGCACCTATCTTGCACTAACACTAACACCATCTCCAAAGCGGACGAAGCGAGATTCCACACGACCCACGTCACCTAGGAGTTCCATCGGGTGCGTCCAAAGCGATATCTGAGCCTATGGTACGTTTGGCGCCAAACCGTGCACCTATCTTGCACTAACACTAACACCATCTCCAAAGCGGACGAGCGAGATTCCACATGACCCACGTCACCTAGGAGTTCCATCGAGTGCGTCCAAAATGATATCGAGCCTATGGTGCGTTTGGCGCCAAACCGTGCACCTATCTTGCATCAACACTAACACCATCTCCAAAGCGGACGAGCGAGATTCCACATGACCCGTCACCTAGGAGTTCCATCGGGTGCGTCCTAAATGATATCTGAGCCTATAGTGCGTTTGGCGCCAAACCGTGCACCTATCTTGCACTAAACACTAACACCATCTCCAAAAGCGGACCGAGCGAGATTCCACATGACCCGTCACCTAGGAGTTCCATCGGTGCGTCCAAAAGCGATATCTCGAGCCTATGGTGCGTTTGGCGCAAACCGTGCACCTATCTTGCACTAACACTAACACCATCTCCAAAGCGGACGAACGAGATTCCACATGACCCACGTCACCTAGGAGTTCCATCGAGTGCGTCCAAAAGCGATATCTGAGCCTATGGTGCGTTTGGCGCCAAACCGTGCACCTATCTTGCATCAACACTAACACCATCTCCAAAGCGGACGAGCGAGATTCCACATGACCCACGTCACCTAGGAGTTCCATCGGGTGCGTCCAAAATGATATCTGAGCCTATGGTGCGTTTGGCGCCAAACCGTGCACCTATCTTGCACTCAACACTAACACCATCTCCAAAGCGGACCAAGCGAGATTCCACATGACCCACGTCACCTAGGAGTTCCATCGGTGCGTCCTAAATGATATCTGAGCCTATGGTGCGTTTGGCGCAAACCGTGCACCTATCTTGCACTAACACTAACACCATCTCCAAGCGGACGAGCGAGATTCCACATGACCCACGTCACCTAGGAGTTCCATCGGGTGCGTCCAAAAGCGATATCTGAGCCTATGGTGCGTTTTGCGCCAAACCGTGCACCTATCTTGCATCAACACTAACACCATCTCCAAATGCGGACCGAGCGAGATTCCACATGACCCACGTCACCTAGGAGTTCCATCGGGTGCGTCCAAAATGATATCGAGCCTATGGTACGTTTGGCGCGCAAACCGTGCACCTATCTTGCACTCAACACTAACACCATCTCCAAAGCGGACGAAACGAGATTCCACATGACCCACGTCACCTAGGAGTTCCATCGGGTGCGTCCTAAAGCGATATCTGAGCCTATGGTACGTTTGGCGCAAAACCGTGCACCTATCTTGCACTAACACTAACACCATCTCCAAGCGGACGAGCGAGATTCCACATGACCCACGTCACCTAGGAGTTCCATCGGTGCGTCCAAAAGCGATATCTGAGCCTATGGTGCGTTTAAGCGCAAACCGTGCACCTATCTTGCATCAACACTAACACCATCTCCAAAGCGGACCGAGCGATTCCACACCTGAGCCCACGTCCCTAGGAGTTCCATCGGTGCGTCCTAAATGATATCTGAGCCTATGAGTGCGTTTGGCGCCAAACCGTGCACCTATCTTGCACTAACACTAACACCATCTCCAAACGGACTCGGACGAGATTCCACATGACCCGTCACCTAGGAGTTCCATCGGGTGCGTCCAAAAGCGATATCGAGCCTATGGTGCGTTTGGCGCAAAACCGTGCACCTATCTTGCATCAACACTAACACCATCTCCAAAGCGGACGAGCGAGATTCCACATGACCCACGTCACCTAGGAGTTCCATCGGGTGCGTCCAAAGCGATATCTGAGCCTATGGTGCGTTTGGCGCCAAACCGTGCACCTATCTTGCACTAACACTAACACCATCTCCAAAGCGGACGAAGCGAGATTCCACATGACCCACGTCACCTAGGAGTTCCATCGGGTGCGTCCAAAAGCGATATCTGAGCCTATGGTACGTTTGGCGCCAAACCGTGCACCTATCTTGCACTAACACTAACACCATCTCCAAGCGGACCGAGCGAGATTCCACATGACCCACGTCACCTAGGAGTTCCATCGGGTGCGTCCAAAAGCGATATCGAGCCTATGGTGCGTTTGGGCGCAAACCGTGCACCTATCTTGCACTCAACACTAACACCATCTCCAAATGGACGAGCGAGATTCCACATGACCCACGTCACCTAGGAGTTCCATCGGGTGCGTCCAAAAGCGATATCTGAGCCTATGGTGCGTTTGGCGCCAAACCGTGCACCTATCTTGCACTAACACTAACACCATCTCCAAGCGGACCGACGAGAATTTCCACATGACCCGTCACCTAGGAGTTCCATCGGGTGCGTCCTAAAGCGATATCTGAGCCTATGGTACGTTTGGCGCCAAACCGTGCACCTATCTTGCACTAACACTAACACCATCTCCAAAGCGGACGAACGAGATTCCACATGACCCACGTCACCTAGGAGTTCCATCGGAGTGCGTCCAAAAGCGATATCGAGCCTATGGTACGTTTAAGCGCAAACCGTGCACCTATCTTGCATCAACACTAACACCATCTCCAAATGGACGAAAGCGAGATTCCACATGACCCCACGTCACCTAGGAGTTCCATCGGGTGCGTCCTAAATGATATCTGAGCCTATGGTGCGTTTGGCGCCAAACGATGCACCTATCTTGCACTAACACTAACACCATCTCCAAGCGGACCGAACGAGATTCCACATGACCCCACGTCACCTAGGAGTTCCATCGGTGCGTCCTAAAGCGATATCTGAGCCTATATGGTGCGTTTGGCGCAAACCGTGCACCTATCTTGCACTCAACACTAACACCATCTCCAAAGCGGACGAGCGAGATTCCACATGACCCACGTCACCTAGGGAGTTCCATCGGGTGCGTCCAAAAGCGATATCTGAGCCTATGGTGCGTTTGGCGCCAAACCGTGCACCTATCTTGCACTAACACTAACACCATCTCCAAGCGGACCGAATCGCGAGATTCCACATGACCCCGTCACCTAGGAGTTCCATCGGGTGCGTCCAAAATGATCTCGAGCCTATGATGCGTTTGGCGCCAAACCGTGCACCTATCTTGCACTAACACTAACACCATCTCCAAAGCGGACGAGAACGAGATTCCACATGACCCACGTCACCTAGGAGTTCCATCGGGTGCGTCCAAAAGCGATATCTGAGCCTATGGTGCGTTTAGGCGCCAACCGTGCACCTATCTTGCATCAACACTAACACCATCTCCAAATGGACGAGCGAGATTCCACATGACCCACGTCACCTAGGAGTTCCATCCGGTGCGTCCAAAAGCGATATCTGAGCCTATGGTACGTTTGGCGCCAAAACCGTGCACCTATCTTGCACTCAACACTAACACCATCTCCAAAGCGGACGAAGCGAGATTCCACATGACCCACGTCACCTAGGAGTTCCATCGGGTGCGTCCTAAAAATGATATCTGAGCCTATGGTACGTTTGGCGCAAACCGTGCACCTATCTTGCACTAACTACTAACACCATCTCCAAAGCGGACGACGAGATTCCACATGACCCACGTCACCTAGGAGTTCCATCGGGTGCGTCCAAAAGCGATATCTGAGCCTATGGTACGTTTAGCGCCAAACCGTGCACCTATCTTCCATCAACACTAACACCATCTCCAAAGCGGACGAGCGAGATTCCACATGACCCACGTCACCTAGGAGTTCCATCGGGTGCGTCCAAAAGCGATATCTGAGCCTATGGTGCGTTTGGCGCCAAACCGTGCACCTATCTTGCACTAACACTAACACCATCTCCAAAGCGGACGAAGCGAGATTCCACATGACCCGTCACCTAGGAGTTCCATCGGGTGCGTCCTAAGCGATATCTGAGCCTATGGTGCGTTTGGCGCCAAACCGTGCACCTATCTTGCATCAACACTAACACCATCTCCAAAGCGGACGAGCGAGATTCCACATGACCCACGTCACCTAGGAGTTCCATCGGTGCGTCCAAAGCGATATCTGAGCCTATGGTGCGTTTGGCGCCAAACCGTGCACCTATCTTGCATCAACACTAACACCACTCTCCAAATGGACCAAGCGAGATTCCACATGACCCACGTCACCTAGGAGTTCCATCGGGTGCGTCCAAAATGATATCTGAGCCTATGGTGCGTTTGGCGCAAACCGTGCACCTATCTTGCACTCAACACTAACACCATCTCCAAGCGGACCGAAGCGAGATTCCACATGACCCACGTCACCTAGGAGTTCCATCGGGTGCGTCCAAAATGATATCTGAGCCTATAGTGCGTTTAGGCGCCAAACCGTGCACCTATCTTGCACTAACACTAACACCATCTCCAAAGCGGACCGAGCGAGATTCCACATGACCCACGTCACCTAGGAGTTCCATCGGGTGCGTCCAAAAGCGATATCTGAGCCTATGATGCGTTTAAGGCGCAAACCGTGCACCTATCTTGCACTAACACTAACACCATCTCCAAACGGACCGAACGAGATTCCACATGACCAACGTCACCTAGGAGTTCCATCGGGTGCGTCCTAAATGATATCTGAGCCTATGGTACGTTTGGCGCAAACCGTGCACCTATCTTGCACTAACACTAACACCATCTCCAAACGGACGAGAGCGAGATTCCACATGACCCCGTCACCTAGGGTTCCATCGGTGCGTCCAAAGCGATATCTGAGCCTATAATGCGTTTGGCGCAAACCGTGCACCTATCTTGCATTCCAACACTAACACCATCTCCAAGCCTATGGACGAGCGAGATTCCACGACCCACACCTAGGAGTTCCATCAGGTGCGTCCTAAAGCGATATCGAGCCTATGAATGCGTTTGGCGCCAAACCGTGCACCTATCTTGCACTAACACTAACACCATCTCCAAGCGGACGAGCGAGATTCCACATGACCCCGTCACCTAGGGTTCCATCGGTGCGTCCAAAAGCGATATCTGAGCCTATGGTGCGTTTGGCGCAAACCGTGCACCTATCTTCCATCAACACTAACACCATCTCCAAGCGGACGAGCGAGATTCCACATGACCCGTCACCTAGGAGTTCCATCGGGTGCGTCCAAAACGATATCTGAGCCTATGGTACGTTTGGCGCAAAACGTGCACCTATCTTGCACTCAACTTAACACCATCTCCAAATGGACGAGCGAGATTCCACAAGACCCACGTCACCTAGGAGTTCCATCGGTGCGTCCTAAGCGATATCTACGAGCCTATGGTGCGTTTGGCGCAAAACCGTGCACCTATCTTCCATCTTTTCACTAACACCATCTCCAAAGCGGACGAGCGAGATTCCACATGACCCACGTCACCTAGAGGTTCCTAGGAGTTCCCATCGGTGCGTCCAAAGCGATATCGAGCCTATGATGCGTTTAGGCGCAAACCGTGCACCTATCTTGCATCAACACTAACACCATCTCCCAAATGGACCCGAGCGAGATTCCACATGACCCACGTCACCTAGGAGTTCCATCGGGTGCGTCCAAAATGATATCTGAGCCTATGGTGCGTTTGGCGCGCAAACCGTGCACCTATCTTGCACTAACACTAACACCATCTCCAAGCGGACGAAACGAGATTCCACATGACCCCGTCACCTAGGAGTTCCATCGGGTGTGTCCTAAAATGATATCGAGCCTATGGTACGTTTAGGCGCAAACCGTGCACCTATCTTGCACTAACACTAACACCATCTCCAAGCGGACGAGCGAGATTCCACATGACCCGTCACCTAGGAGTTCCATCGGTGCGTCCAAAAGCGATATCTGAGCCTATGGTACGTTTAAGGCGCCAAACCGTGCACCTATCTTGCATCAACACTAACACCATCTCCAAAGCGGACCAAAGCGATTCCACGAGCCCGTCACCTAGGATTACCATCGGGTGCGTCCTAAATGATATCTGAGCCTATGATGCGTTTGGCGCAAACCGTGCACCTATCTTGCACTAACACTAACACCATCTCCAAGCGGACGGGGCGAGATTCCACATGACCCGTCACCTAGGAGTTCCATCGTGTGCGTCCAAACCGATATCTGAGCCTACGTGGTGCGTTTTGCGCCAAACCGTGCACCTATCTTCCATCAACACTAACTCCATCTCCAAGCGGACCCGAGCGAGATTCCACATGACCCACGTCACCTAGGAGTTCCATCCGGGTGCGTCCAAAATGATTTCCGAGCCTATGGTACGTTTGGCGCCAAACCGTGCACCTATCTTGCGTCACAGATTAGCACTATCTCCAAGCGGACGAAAGCGAGCTTCCAGTTGACCCCGTCACCTAGGAGTACCATCGGGTGCGTCCTAAAGCGATATCTGAGCCTATGGTGCGTTTGGCGCCAAACCGTGCACCTATCTTCCGTCAACACTAACACCATCTCCAAGCGGACGAGCGAGATTCCACATGACCCACATCACCTAGGTGTTCCATCCGGTGCGTCTAAAAAGACATACGAGCCTATGGTACGTTTAGCATAAACCGTGCACCTATCTTACATCAACACTAACAACATCTCCAAATGGACGAGCGAGATTCTACATGACCCACGTCACCAGGAGTTTCATCGGGTGCGTCCAAAACGATTTCGAGCCTATGATGCGTTTGGCGCAAACCGTGCACCGATCTTGCGTCAAGATTAGCACTATCTCCAAGCGGACCGAACCGACCTTCCGGTTGAGCTTCGTCCCTAGGAAGTACCATTGGGTGCAACCTAAGCGATATCTGAGCCTATTATGCGTTTGGCGCCAA
>CAJGYO010000449.1:72500-93721 GCA_904845875.1 Miscanthus lutarioriparius | reverse complement strand
AATATCTTTTAAAGAAAATGACGCGAGAACCTGCGGTGAAGAAATAAGGAGATCTTTCTATATCGACATATCAGTTGGAAAAATCATAGGCAAATTCCTACCGGTCAGAATCTGGAGAAGAACAAAACAGAATGGTTCCGCTTACTCACAACTCAGAGGGGATGCCGCTTACTACTCAAATCCGGGTTTTGCAAGAGTTGCGTTCTTATATGCAAGAAGAAGACTTAGAAAGAACAAAGAAGTTTGGATCCGCAAAAGTATGCTTAGGCAGTTCCTTTCGCTGAGCACAACAGAATGAAGAGGAATTTGTTTCATTTCAAATATACTTCTTCTTATGGAAAGAAGGAAGGAGGAAGAGGAATTGATAAGAACAATAGGGAAGCGGAATGGAAAAGAAGGAAGGAGGAAGAGGAATTGATAAGAAGGAAGGAGGAAGAGGAAGGGTAGAGGAGATCCTCAAAGTTATCGAGGAAAACGAAAACCGAAAAAGAGCAATAAGCCCTTTTGTTTACACAACAAAATTATATAGAAATTCGACCTATTGCTCCGGATCCCCGTTTACTAGGAAGATAAGAATCAAAAAGGATCGAACTACCTACTCATTATTCGGAGGTGAATCATAGAACACTAAAAGCTGTGGTATCTTATGGACCTAACATAGGTCACATCCCTCACGACATAAGATTGAAAGATCCAAACCTTCCTCTTCGGAGCGGAAACGGACGTGGCCAAAACATATAAAAAAAGATCGGCCTAGTCGCTCATAGGGACATATCTATCCGGATAGAGGATAGTCTAGATCAATTTTTAGAAAAATCTCTCTCTATATAGAATAGATAGGTATCTCTGTGGATAGAGATAAAGATAGGGATCCCTATAAATCTAAATATATGGAAAAAGTGCACTTTTTTACTACTACTACTATTTCTTAGACTTTTTCAAGGAAACATCGTTTTTTCGATTTTTACTGAATTGGTCGGAGCGTAGACGAGCGAGCAGAGCCCAGGAAAGAGGTCAGATCGTCATAGAGCAGTCGACTATAAGTATAAGACTGCTGGCCTGAGAGAAGGCAGTCTCTCTCGGGAAACATGGCCCAATTTCTCTTCTTTCTTTTCACACGGGCAACAATTGGGAATAAAACAGACCATGAACATGAGTTTAAAATGTAAAAAAAAGGTCTGAAAGACTTATTCTTTTTTAAAAGGAGGATAAGATAATTTTTAGATTCTTTTTTGATGTTATTATGTGTTATTTACTACCTTTGGCTTTGGGAAAAGTTTTCTACTTTTGAAGTTCTTGACAAGTCCCAAGTGGAGGAGATTAAGAGGTCATTAAAGAATTCTTCCTTTTAGTTCTCTTCGATGTATCGATCATGCATTCCTAAACCACATAAGCCGGGGGAGATGCGCCCCATTAGACAGCCTCATAAGGCAGACATCATTGTCATGGATACGGCTTTTGAACATCGTTTTTGAAGACATCTTTCTAACGTACTCCCATGGGTTTGTGTTTACTGAGGCAGCCCCATCCTTTGAAATCCCTGCACCACATCACTCTGGAACCCAATTCATAAGTAAGGAACTGGAGAAGGAGAAGTGAACCACTGAATCTGATAGGTCTTTCAGCTTAACTATATCCAGGCCCAAAATGGATTTTCCTACTTTTTTTGAGGGTGATAATCCAGTAGGATGGACAAGACAGTGTGAGAAATACTTTGATCTTGCTTGAGTTCCTCAGGGGATGTGGGTATCAATGGCCCCTCTTCATTGTTGTGGTAGAGCTTTTAGCTCGAAACATGCCGTAGTTCCTCGCTGGGACAGGAATAAGTCGTCAAGTAGGCATATGAACGGGAAAGGCTTTTTGCACGGTATACGTCACTAATAGCCGCCAATAAGATAGCTCATCACGAGAAGTAGTTTCCAGGTTTTTTACAAATAGGCTTGTAAAGTAGCTTGGGTCACGGAAAGGCATTTGTGGTGAGGCGCCTCCGGAATCACATAAAGTATGCTTTCCAGTCCAACTCTTCAGTCCTGCTCAAAGGTTGACCTGTCCGGCGGTCCAGAAGAATCGAAGGTAAGTCAAGGCGATCGAAAGCCTACATATGGTTGAGGAGACGAAGGGAGGATTGGCTTGACAAAAAACCTCCAGGTTCAGTTCGGCAGCCTTGTGGGCTTTGTGGAAATTGAGAAATGAGCTCTGTTTTCAGAATGGGGCATGGCGCAGCATGTCTACTTTGATGAGAAGGGTGTTGCTTATGCTGTCGAACTGGAAGATACTATGCCCGGTCAAGCATCTGGAGCGAGCTACGGATGACCAAGTTGGAACAGCTGACAAGAGCTCCGGCAAGAATTTATGGCAGGAGAAGCTGATAACTCAGAATCGTTTTCACCTGGTTGACCTGTAAAATCAGTCGGGTATAATACCTATGTAGAAGGGTTTTCCATTTCTTTCGGTAGGCTTCAGGAAAAGAGGTTGGTATACTTTTCAGAACTCTAATGGTTTTTTGACCAACCAAAATGGCGAGTTTGGGCTGTAACTGATTGTGACTTTTGATCCTGATGCAATGCAAATGGACCGGGGTGTTATCCCTGGAACTCTAAAAATAAAAGGTTGCTACATTACTTATCTAAGTATCGAAGTATGAAAGGGCAGGCTTCCAGCTATTCAAGTTGCAGGGTAAAGGAAGGCGCGGAGCGAAAAAGCAACTGGCTAAAAAGAAATCCACTAAGCAAGATAGCTTCCATCTAGATAGCATTTTACTAGGCATTTTTACACTTCACTAGGAGGGTGAAGGAAAGTCGGATGAAAGTGATCCTAATGGAAGCGAAAGCACTCGTTCTTGCCAATGGAATACCTTCATCCCTTGTATTGAAATATGATTTATTGAATTCGGAGCGCAGCTACGGCCAAGGAAATACCCCGATTTAGTGGACTAGTTAAAATAATTAATTCAAAGCGAAGAGGCTCGAAACATTAAACAAGCAAAGGTTTTTGCGCTTCTTGGCTCGAAACATGCCGTAGTTCCTCGCTCTAGCTAGAAAGCCGTTGCGCGTTAGCGCATCCGTTTTCTTGCTCGTATAGCGTTAATAATGTCACGCGCAGCCCTACTTGATTTCACATTACTTAATATCGGTTTCCAACTTTCTTTTTGATTTTTCTAATTATGTGATAATTATTTAAACCAATCCTACTACTTAGCGTCCCCGGGTTTCCACAATTGAAGAAAAAAGCGCAGGGCGTATTGATCAAATCCAATTATTGGACCCGTGCTGGATATCACTTTTCCCCAGGGCAAGTTGCCTTAGATTTCTAACGCTTTGATAGTCAAGAGTCGAGAGACTGCCGATGATAAGCAAATTAATGTTACTTGTGAGGTACAACAAAACAATTATTAGGAAATAATAGAGTTAGAGCTGTAGCTATGAGTGCTACAGACGGGTTGATGAGAGGAATGGAAGTGATTGACACGGGAGCTCCTCTCAGTGTTCCAGTCGGTGGAGCTACTCTCGGACGAATTTTTCACGTTCTTGGGGAGCCTATTGACAATTTGGGTCCTGTAGATACTAGTGCAACATTCCCTATTCACAGATCCGCCCCCTGCCTTTATCGAGTTAGATACGAAATTCTCTATCTTTGAAACTGGTATTAAGGTGGTCGATCTTTTAGCTCCTTATCGGCGTGGAGGAAAAATCGGACTATTTGGAGTCTTTTTTTTTAGGTAAAACAGTACTCATCATGGAATTAATCAATAACATTGCTAAAGCTCATGGAGGCGTATCCGTATTTGGCGGAGTAGGGGAACGGACTCGTGAAGGAAATGATCTTTATATGGAAATGAAGGAATCCGGAGTAATTAATGAAAAAAATATTGAGGAATCAAAGGTAGCTCTAGTCTATGGCCAAATGAATGAACCGCCGGGAGCTCGTATGAGAGTTGGTTTAACTGCCCTAACTATGGCAGAATATTTCCGAGATGTTAATAAGCAAGACGTGCTTTTATTCATCGATAATATCTTTCGTTTTGTTCAAGCAGGATCGGAAGTATCCGCCTTATTAGGCAGAATGCCCTCCGCAGTGGGTTATCAACCTACCCTTAGTACAGAAATGGGTTCTTTGCAAGAAAGAATTACCTCTACCAAAAAGGGATCTATAACTTCGATCCAAGCAGTTTATGTACCTGCAGACGATTTGACCGACCCTGCTCCTGCCACAACATTTGCACATTTGGACGCTACTACCGTACTTTCCAGAGGATTAGCTTCCAAGGGTATTTATCCCGCAGTAGATCCTTTAGATTCAACCTCAACTATGTTACAGCCTCGGATCGTTGGCAACGAACATTATGAAACTGCGCAAAGAGTTAAGGAAACTTTACAACGTTACAAAGAACTTCAGGACATTATCGCAATTCTTGGATTGGATGAATTATCGGAGGAGGATCGTTTAACTGTAGCAAGAGCACGAAAAATCGAGCGGTTCTTATCACAACCGTTCTTTGTGGCAGAAGTTTTTACTGGTTCTCCAGGAAAGTATGTTGGTCTTGCAGAAACAATTAGGGGATTTCAACTAATCCTTTCCGGAGAATTAGACGGCCTACCCGAACAGGCTTTTTATTTAGTGGGGAACATCGATGAAGCTAGCACGAAAGCTATAAACTTAGAAGAGGAGAGCAAATTGAAGAAATGAAATTAAATCTTTATGTACTGACTCCTAAACGAATTATTTGGGATTGTGAAGTGAAAGAAATCATTTTATCTACTAATAGTGGCCAAATTGGTGTATTACCAAACCACGCCCCCATTAACACAGCTGTAGATATGGGTCCTTTGAGAATACGCCTCCTCAACGACCAATGGTTAACGGCGGTTCTGTGGAGTGGTTTTGCGAGAATAGTTAATAATGAGATCATCATTTTAGGAAATGATGCAGAACTGGGTAGTGACATTGATCCAGAAGAAGCTCAACAGGCACTTGAAATAGCCGAAGCTAACTTGAGTAAAGCTGAGGGTACGAAAGAATTGGTTGAAGCGAAGCTAGCTCTCAGACGAGCTAGGATACGAGTCGAGGCTGTCAATTGGATTCCCCCATCCAATTGAAGACAATCCAAAGGTTTCGTTGATACAAAGAAAAAGGAAAGAAGGGATCTCGTTCCTAGAGACCCAGAGATGAATGAAACTGATATTCACTGTTATATGTAACAAGCAAGTTGATATATATATGTAGCTTTTTCAGACCTGACTGACATGTAGGTAGCTTGTTTGTATCTATTTTAAACAGGCGGGGTTCAAATGTGGCATTTCTATAAAATGAGTCAACGTCATGCTTATCCTAAACAACCAAGCTCCCCCTTGCCCCTACTTAAAATCAGGCTCTTCCTGACTCCTTTGCGGATTGGACGAAGGCTTTGCGGAATTGTTCTTGTCTTGCCTTGAGCTCACGACTGATAGATGTATAAGCCTGGTCATTGCCAGACTTTCTCTTTCTCCATCTAAAGATGCCTCATCTTGGTACGAACTTTTTGTCTTCTTAAGTCTGAATGCTGATAGGTGGTTCTGCCTAATTCTCTCTTTTTCTATCTTTGATGGACCAAGCGAGTCTTATAGAATCTTATGCCGACCCCTTTCTTTACCGGTCATCAAGGCTTTGACCCTGGCGCTCGATCTCGGGCCTGTGCTTCAGTGAATGGTATGGATTTCTAACTAATAATGGTGGTGATGTACCATTCCATTCTTTATGCGCTGACTCGAGGTCTCTTCTTTTGATTTTTGGAATCCTCTACGAGGGGGTTCGATATTCTTTCTGCTAGTCTTTCTTTTTTTAGCCCTGATGAGTACAGTTTTCTATTCATCTATGGATGGATTCTACCGTTCATCCGGGGGCTACCAATTGCTTAACCAACCCGATTTTTTACTTCCTTACAGAAGAATGATAGACGGAAGCAGAATCAAGGGATCTTCTTGGTATGGTTGTAGGTCGGCGAGATGTCCAGTTTGTCTGTATGAGCCTAATAAACAAGCCTATGGGTACACAGTCAACCCGAGCTAAAGCTATTTATGAAGAGTGGCGGTCACAAGCATTGAGCACCGATATCTAAAAACAAAGCGTGGATAAACCGAACCTGGAGAATCAAGCGTCGGACAGCCAAGCCACTATTTCGCTTTGATCGAACAGAAATAGGATAGAGCTTTAGTACTCGATCGGTATGGGGAGAGGGAGTTTACTTGAGGGTACTGACTTGCCTATACTAAATAAAGGAAGAGTCCGCAAAGCTGAGCTTTCGGTTCGCTCCCCAGGCCTTCAACCCTGTTTGCCTCCTTTCTCTTGCTTGATGGAATAGTTCAATGCCCGAGCTCCAGCTTTGCTTGCGTTCTTCACCGGCGCTCGCCGGATGTATCACTCATCCCGAAAATAAGGCAAGGAGTCTGCTGTTTGTTTGTTATAATCATTACGGGAATGAATCGCATATGTTGGTTTAGAATTGCTCGGGAATTCATTGATAGTGACTTTTTTCAGTTCTAGGGGGGCTAGTCTACTCCTCTTTTTTCTCGATCGAGCCGCTTTCCCTCATTCTACTCGTCCAGCCCTCTTCACGAACTTGTACAATCAATGCCACAAAGATAGCAAACTCGATTATCGAATATATAAGGAAAGGGGCGACGATTTGGCACCAGATATCCGGAGGTGTGGAAAGAGCTGCTGTGATAAGCGGAAAAACCATCAAAAAACGACGATTGCTCGTGAAGGTTTCCACAGAAAGACCCCTTGGTTCTGGCAAACAGATCACAATTACAGGTACCTGGGAGCATACCGATGGAATGAACAAAATACGAACAGTTAACATAATATAGTCATAGATCTTAGGTTGTAACTTGATCATGAGCGAATTTGTTGATGTTGCACCCACGAAGTATGGAAAGTGCCAAACATTGGGAACTACCCGGGGAGGAGTTAGGAACAGGAACAAGGAGAAGCGAGAACCACTTAAATGGAGGAATCTATTGTATTTCTGCCTTTGTTCCCCATAGCAACTGGGGATCGAAAAGCACCAAATTTGATGACTTATTAAGGGAAAGACGAAGTAAGAGCATGCTATTGAAGACGTTGCAACATATGTCGGGGGGGCCTCCGTTGATTGTGTACGAACAAAATACGAGTCCAAAGGTAGGGTAAGAAAGGGTTTAGCTAATGGAGAAATTGACTCTTCCGGGAACCAGTAACGCGTAAACCATGTCAAACCAAGACCGATCAATATCCGAACGGAACGGATTCGAACTTCTCCTAGAAAAGTTTCCGGTGCGAAATTCCATTCAATGAGTAATTCAAAGGAGAAATGCATTTTCGGCATGCGGTCGGTAGGGTGTACTTCCCCTTCCTCGCTCCGCCCTCATCCACAAAGCTTACGAAAGAAGGAATTCCAGATAAGGAGCCACTTCGTGTGTATACGTGGAACTACCAAGTCTGAATTGGGCAAATAGACGAGAGACTGTGCATCAAAAGTATAAAAAGAATCTCAGAGGAGGACCGAAGAGAGTAAGTGATCTTTTTCCTAAGCTATAAAACAGGAGTAGTCAATCCACTTGGGATACTTTCCCGCTGTGCGCCTCTTCTTTCTTCCATTGTTTCATTTTATCCCGCTCACTGCCCTATGGACCGCTTTCATCGATATTGGAATGAATTCATAAAAATGATAACTAGGGCGTAGCGTAGTATAAAAGAGAATGAATAGTTGCCTACTTAAAGCAAGCTTTCATAGGCCATGTTACTCTTTACTCGGCTGTTCGTTCAAGAAAATCAAGTAGTAGTGCCAACAGTCTCATGCAAATAAATCGTTCATCCTTCTCTCCCAGGGTTCAACTGAGCCAGCACATCTCCTCTAAAGTCATGGTTTAAAAAACTATTCAAAACTTATATCTCGTGCAGCATACTCACTTGCTAAACTGGCTATTCCTTTACTTTATCCACTATTCCATACAGGCATACATACCTTGCTAACTCTAAAAAAACATATCTTGGCTATTCTCCCACCTATTATACCAGTGCTTTTCTTGGCTATCCGTGACTTATCTTTACTTACCTACCTTGGCTACTTGACCAAGCCCTTGTGACTGCACTTTCCATAGTTAGCTGCCCTATACTACTACTTTACCTACTCTACTTATCACGAAATGACGCATAAAGCTATGAGCTTATCGTAACAAACCATGACATTTTCGATTCCGCCGTGACTTAATCGGTTGTGAAGGAGGGATGGTGTGGGGATGAGGATACCGGGACGTGTGATGAAAGCAATCAAAGGATTGGAATACCCTAGAAATCCTCTCTTCCCCGAGAGTCTTCCTCTTCACTTTCTATACTTTACTTTCTTCTTTGATTTTATTTGAAATACTAGTTTTATCAAAGGTCTATTCCCTCTCATTCCTCCAGGATTCAATCCTGCCCCAGGCGTACCTGATACTACGCTCATATACGTCAATTCAAGGAGTATTGGTGGAAAGGAAGCCGTTGTTTTGCCGTAACCGTTGTAGGAATCAGTTCCGAGTGGATAGAGGAGGCCTCTGACCAACAACCAATAGCTGGGCCACCGCCTGGATACATTACTAAAGCTATTCTCTGGTTTTGCTTTTCCTTATTCCCGATTCCCATAATGGAATTTTTTATGAACGATTCAAGCTTTCTTCGCATTATTAAATAGAAAATCAATCCGCATCATAAAAGTAAAGGGCGCATTGCAGATATGGGATTCTTAGATGAAGGGTTTGGTCCACGGACGTTGAGTATGCATTTGTGTGTGAGTAGTAGTTTACAAGTAGTAGTTGGTAGCTTGACAAGGGATAGGCATCAGATATTTAAGGTTGGGTTTATACACCGGTATATGTTTAATAGCCAAGATAAGCAGCTAGGTAAAGGTAAGTCAGCGGCAGGGGTTTTTTTCAAAAGCTAGATATAGAATTGTAAAGTAGAGCTAGACTGCATGATTGGATTGTATAGAAGGATAAGAAGGATTTCGAAAATCCTTCTTTTTCTTAAAACTAAAGAAGAAAGAGAGTAGGCTGTGATACCACCCACCCATATAGTGAAGTGAGAAGGGGCAACGAAGCATAGAACAGACTTGACTTCAACTGAAAGTAGGAACATCCAATTCCATAAGAAGGGGCGTAACCTAAGTATCTGACGAGGGCACCAGTCTTCTTTCTTGAAAGGCTAAGGGAAGATACCTTTCACCATTGGATAATAGGTTTTCTAGTCCAGGTTGAGGAGCACATCCCCGGTAGAAAAGGAAGAAGGAAATGTAGCGCGGGGTAAAAGTTAGGAACCTTACACTCAAAGGGCTAGTAGCAGCGACTGGGAAGCAGGCATGGGAGTAGCATGAGCATGGCGATATCTTGTACCAAAATCTCGTTTCTCATTGTTTCTACTTTCGAAGATAGAATCCCGCTTAAAATTCTTATGCTTCCGCTTTAAATATTACTTGACTAGCTTATGGATCCCTAGTTGACTAGTGTTCGGCGAAAGCCCTGCCTGCAGGGGAGAAGGAATTGTTTGCGATTTGGATAAGCTTTCATATCAAAGTATTGAAAGAAGAAGTTCAGAGAGTCAAACTTTCTCTGTTGGCACGATCGACTTCAAAATACCAATGGGCAAGGCCGCGGGAAGGAATTGGTATATCACTATGGATTTTCTATATAAGTTTTCTGCTTCAAACAGTGAATACGATCTTATCTCGTCTAGC
Organism: Miscanthus lutarioriparius; assembly: GCA_904845875.1. Taxonomy (NCBI): domain Eukaryota; kingdom Viridiplantae; phylum Streptophyta; class Magnoliopsida; order Poales; family Poaceae; genus Miscanthus; species Miscanthus lutarioriparius. The sequence continues at coordinate 83,991 of CAJGYO010000449.1, read as the reverse complement.
CGAATTATAACACTTCGGTTTCAGCAGGTTGGGAAGCGAAAAAAGTTTTCATATAATATAAAGAGAAGCCAAATCCTAGTCGTCCTCATCGCTACAATATGCCCAAAATCCTAGCAATTCTTTTCCACCAATGACTTACTTCTCAAAATATGGGCCAAGGAAGCAAAGAAACAGTAGCGGTACGAAGAAGGACTCACGCTACCCAAAGGGGAAAAGATACGCCATTTTGGGCTTTGGGTGTGGTACGCACCGCACAAGTGGTAAATCAAGGGTGGATTGAAGCCCTGACCTCTATCTGTCCCAATCGCACACATCTCAATGTGTGACCAGGAAGAGCCACTATGTGTGGGAGGTGCTTCTTGCTCAGATGGTCCCTTCATCTCACTAGGATGAGAATTTGGCAAACGGATTGATTGAAAGTTGAGGGAAATGGGGAGTAGTCTCTCCCCTTCTGAACCGGGAAAAAGGTATTTAAGAACCTCTCCCTATATAGTCGTATTTTCCACTGCACCGAGTGCATGAGTGAGGTTGTCGCCAGCCTTGCATACTCGACCCATGGAATTGGTCACCGGTTGGTCCTGGCCCCTACCCTTCATTCATGCATGGGTTGGTCAAGAAGTGAAAGAAGGGCGAAGCTCTCAATCCAATCAAGTTGTTTTTGCTATGCCCAAGAGAAAGTACTTTTGGGGAAGAATGAGTCCCTTACTCGGCTATCTACCATTTCTTCTCTTTCTTGCTTGACCTTCTCTTAGGACTGACCTTTTTTTCAATGCTGCTAGTGGCTTCTTGATTCAGGCGATGCATCCGGCACCACTCTTGGGGCTAAAACGTCTGTGAACAATTTAGTCCATGGAAATATTTTAAATGAATTATGTAGCAGAGAAGCTTGGCGTGCGGTCTCTTCGCCGGTTGTTACTAGCTGAACTGATTCCATGAACCTGACATTACCTGGGGTTGCTGAGGCCTTTGGGCAGCATGAGGCCCTGACGCCCCCCCCGGCTCAAGCACATAGTCGACATGTATGCTGACGGTCCTGGTATCCTTTTCGAACTGGTGAAAAATGCTGAAGATGCATCCGCATCCGAAGTTGTGTTTTTACTGGACAAAACCAAGTATGGCACCTCGTCTATACTTTCACCAGAAATGGCTGAATGGCAGGGTCCTGCTCTCTACTGCTTCAACGACTCAATTTTAAGCCCCAGGATCTCTATGCCATCTCACGCATTGGCCAGGACAGTAAGCTTTATAAACCCTATTCCATTGGACGGTTTGGCCTAGGGTTCTACTGTGTGTATCACTTCACTGACATACCGGGCTTTGTTTCCGGTGAGAATATTGTGATTTTCGACCCGCATGCTTTTGTTGACTTGCCTGGTATATCTCCCTCTCAGCCCTACGAGGAAGATATCTTTTTAAATAACATAAGTTTTCATTCAATCGATTCAAACTTACATAATAACATAAGTTTCATTCATAAGGAGAGTTTATTTAAGCTTTTCAACATACCAGTAAATGGTGGAGTCTTTGTACAAGTAAGTATTTGAGAGGCAGGGTCTGTTTTAATTACAAAAGGCATCCCTACCAAATAAAGTATCCACTTCTGTACTGCTGTCAACAAGGCTATAAATTACTTTTCATAAGTAGAGAGGAGAGGTACTTATTCTTAGTATTAAATATGAAGGCTATGGGTCTCCTTCCTTGCATAAGTACAGCACCCATTCCAACCTCACAGGCATCAGTTTCTAGAAGGGTTTAGATAAATAAGGCATTGCCAGTACAGGAGCATTACACATTGCTGTTTTTGAGAGTTACAAAAGCTTTATCAGCTTCCCTTAAACCCATTTTAAGTAGTGAAGTTAGAGGCTTGCTGATCAACCCATAATTTTACTGATTAATTTCCTATAATACCTAGTCAAACCTAGGAAACCCCTTAGCTCACTGATTGTTCTAGGTGTCTTCCAGTTCTTCATCAAAGCTATTTTATTTGGCTACTCCTTGCTCAGAGATTACATGTCCAAGGTACTCAATTAGTTTGAACCTAAATTCACATTGGCTCTTTTCACGCTTTCTCACAAACAGATTACGAAATATATTGCATTATTTGTTAAAGTTTGGATAAACCATTGCTTCGTCTGGTTCTTTCTTTTTGTCCTTCTGCTTTCAAGAAATAAGGGCCCTTAGGGCTTGTTCCCGTCTCTGGTATAGACAGAGAGAATCTTATCCTTCTCTACTCTCGTAACAGAAACTGCTTCATCGATGAGTTGATGTCTATACTCTCTTTCCCTGCTGCCAAACACATTAGGAGGATATTCTACATTGCCTTGAGGCATTGGTTGGAAGGAAGCAAGTGAAGAAAGATGGGATCAAATTGTGAATGTTCTTGGTTCGCTCGAGATATTGATTTTCCGGGACACTCTCCATTACTGTACTCCCTAAGGTGCTGGAAAGAGGTAGAAAGTAGGCCTAGGGTGGGCCTAGCGGATTTTCTCATCCTCTGCTCGTAGCGTAGGGATCAGGGGCACAGACCAGAAGCTAGACAGAAGAAGAACCTTACCAAACCAAGAGTGAGCTCTGCCCTTAATTGGGTAGAGCGAGGGATAGGTGCTAAAGATATACCTTCCTTAACATGATGTTCTAACTTGAATTTACCGAGTTCAGTTGAAGATACAAATCCTTCAGGTAGAGGGTAGCTAAGTACAACAGAGTCCGTATAGTGAGCTAGCTTAAGCATATCTTGAGCGAGTGAGTTTCCCTCCATCAAGTTCTAAGCGATCAAATAAGGTCCTTGCTCTCGAGCCAATGCCAATACCAATAGAGAGGGTCTAAACGAAGGATTCAAAGGAGGTTACCGGTTAAGGGCAAATGCAATAATCTCTAAGCCAGTTGGAGAAAAAGGTAATCAAAGAAAGTTTCAGTTGGACTTACCCTGCCAACCCTACCCTAATTTCATACCCTGCGGTTTTCGTTCCTCTATTGATATTTCGTTCCTCTCCTTACGTCGAGCGACTGTCGTTCCCGGTCTGAACTATTAAGTATAAAGGGTAATAAATTCCCCAAGCTCTAAAGAAGCTAGTGAAGAGGGCCAGTTCCGAGTCATGCATATCTTTCTTTAATTATTACCTTGAAAAAAAAGCAATAGCGATAGGAGAAGCGCATGCAATTGCAGAAATTGCAGAATAAAGATAAGCGCATCCAGTGTCAATAAGAGTTGTTTTTTTAGGCCGAATAATATAATATTAAAGGCCAAAAAGTAAGACTTCAGAGTAAGAGGAGGAAGGAGCTAATGCGGTTGCTGTCCTTCTTTCTGCCTTCCTCAGTTTGCGTTCTAGCTTTAGTCTTTAGTCATTTCGAGTTATGCATTTCGAATGCTCCCCTTCCAAGCAAACTAACCTTGCTAAGTGCTAGCCAGGTGAAAGTTCTTATCGCTAGTAGTTTTGGTGTTCTCTTCCCTTTCATCCAATTGCAGATAAAGCAATTTCTCTCCTTCGATTGTGAGGCCCTCGCCCGCCGGAAGGTCTCTACTGCAACTGAGTTTTAAAGCTTTTACTAAGAAAATATTTTTTGGCAAGTAAAGTAGGTATCAATCTGCTTGAAAGCCTGCAGGGTCAAATTTGGAGTATTTTCAGTTAGAATCTAGAGTCAGCCTATTCAGTTCTTAGCCCTTAAGGGTAAGGCAGGGGTAATATGGATAGTATCTGTAAATACTCAAACCACCTTCAACAAAGTGTTGATTTCCCGTAAAGCTAACTGTAGTCCATTAAATAAGTAGATATCTTAGGCAAGTTAGCAATCCCGTTATATTACCAAGGCCTTCCCTTCTATTGTAGAAAGAGTTCTCAGCCATCCAATTGCTGTACCAGTTGCCAGCTATCCAGTTTCATTTGAAGTTGCAGGGGTCCAAACGAGCTAGTAGCTTTTATTCGTCCTATAAGTCCTTCCACAAGCGAGTCAATAGGGTGCTGGCTAGTTGTAGTTGTTGGCGTGCGTGGAAAGAGCGAAGGGCCTAAAAGTTTGAACTGGAAAAGATTCTCTATTACAGCAGCATATTCTCCTTCTTAGTTATCAAAAGAAAAAACTCCGTTTATGCTACACACTCAGAACTAGAAAGAAAGCTATTGAAGAGGAAGGTGCCGTCCATCAAACTGCTTGCTTCATTGAGTAGATAGAGTTTGAAGTAGAGTATGACACATCAGCGGTAGAATCATTCTTGCATATATATTATTTCATCTCAACTATTAAGATAAGAAAGAAGAAATGCCTATTTCAAGCACTGGTATAGAGCTAGCAAGATAAGGGAAAGACAAAGCAAGAAGGTTCTCCAGTAGGATGATTCTCGATGCAAGAGATTGCACTATTTAGGTACTTCACTAGCAGGAACTATTCTTTTGCAAAGAGCTTATTGAACTCCAAACATTATCTTCTTTTTATATTGTTAGAATAACCCGCTAATTAGATAGGGGCCTAGCCAATAAGAGAGCGCCAGTATGCATGCTTATGGACGGACCCAGAGAGCAGCTTAATAGAGAGAAGTAGCAGTGAGGGCGCTAAGCTGAAGGAAAAGGCTGAATGCCATAGGAAGTTCTCGATGAATAATTCACTTACTTCGTTACTGCTGATTCGACAGTGGATCATAGCTCAAAGAACCTATTCCAGTGAACTTGACTACCATTGGAAATGTCGGTGCCGTATTTTCATGTCTTGTTTGGAAGGTTTAGCCAAATAAGCGAGCTAACCTTTTTACTTATACCCGCGAACTTTATGATGGAAATAGAAAAACTTGATGATAGGAATACCCGAGAGCCAGTTGTTAATGTCTTATAGCCCACGAAGAAATATTCCTTGGGAATGGAGAGACCTAGAGGAAGAACAACCTTGCCTATCTATTAAAAAGAAGTGAATTAGCACCAGCAGATTTAGTAATGTGCCAGGAAAAATTGGTACAAGAAGCCGTGGATACACTTCTTGATAGTGGATCCCCGAGCGGCAGAAGAATAACAAGGGGTTATGGTGCTCGCTTCTTTCCTCCTTCACTGCCTTGGTGACATGAACAGCCTCACTCACATACCTTCATTTCAGCCATCTCATCCCTGACTTGCATCTGTATCTATTGTCCATCTCTCTCGAATGTCCACTTCAGTGCCATTCTTTCTTCTTTTCCCCGAGCTGAGAAAAGAGCAGATCATGGTCCATTTGCCAGGTTCACTCTGGGTCTGAATAAGACTGAAAATGCTAGCCCAGCCGGCGCTTGAGGCGAGCAGCACAAGGGATGAATGGCAGCTATCGAACGAACTTTGAAGAAAAGAGCAAACCCTGCCTGGATGACTGGAACTAAGGGATCGACCACACGGCCTAACATGGCCCTTCCTTCCCGGAAAGAACAACCCGTACTTCCCCCTCCCCGAAGTGATAGCAGGGCTAGGCTCATCATAGGGCTTGTTCTATTGGCTTGACGAGGGAGTCTCACGAGTGCAGCAGGAAGCATCAAAGGAGGAAGCTGCTGGGCCATTTACTATTCGGATTGATGAAAATCGGATTCATGCCCAGAAGAGGATGCTCTATCTGCTCTCGAAGCAGTCGTCAGCCTAAAGTAAGGTTTGAAATCCTTAGGTTGAGCCTAGCCCTTTTTCGGAATAGAATGCGAAGAAAATGGACTAAAATCCCGCCGTGAAAGTGGCACAAACCAGGATATCCTATTGTTTGGAAAAAGGCATTAGCCAATCCCAGGAACGGAGCGTAGAAGGTATGAGTTCGACACTCGGTTAGCCCATAAGCTTTAAGGAGGAGAAGACTAGCTGGCATTGGCTCTTTGCTTTAGGGACAGTCGATCAAGGGGATGAGGGAAAATGGCAGAGAATGTAGAAGATAGCCACAGATAAAGGCTTTCGGCAAAGAAGGTTACGGCAGAATAAGCTGTGAGGTTTGGATTGGACAAAGCACAAAAATGCCTTTCTATTTTACTGTTGTTTTTTACAATGAATTCTTTCATTTCTAAGACCCGCTGTGTGAGCTACGCGGTTCTACTTGATTTGTCAAATCCGGTAGATTGGTATTCCATTGCAACATTCTAAACCAAGCCAAATTACACTTAAGGAAGGCTTATCTATGATTCAAACTAAAAGCTAACACTGTGTGTGACTAACAGATGGTTGTTGATTCGTTCATGGTATGATAAGCTTCTTCTTCATGAAAACTCCTCCTTTGGCTTTTCAAAGCATATAACACTTATAACCAGATAGCGCTCCAGGTCGAATCTATCGTTCTGGAATTCTTCACTTCCACGACGGCGATCTTTTCTCTGAGAGTGAACTCTTTTCCACCACAATTGAATGCTTCTTATTTATTGGTCATAAAGCACACATGACCTTACCGTGTTTAGTAACAAATGTGATTAAATATAAGGCTCAGGGTGTCGCCCTCACATTCATCAGAGCAAAAACCCGAAGAACTTGTTTAGCCAGGGATGTCCCTCCAAAGAACAACCTTTTTTTCTCACTGAAGAAAGAGGTTTCAGCTTTAGACAAAAGAAGTCTGCTCTGCGGGTGATACAAAGGGAAAACGAGTGTGGTAAGTTGTAGACATCTAGAACTCAAATAACTTATCAACAGAGCTATCTTTTGATAGCATTTCAATGGCTTATTCAAGGTCAATCCGTTATAAATGACATACTGCACAGGTGCTGTTCTTCATAGCTGCTATTGGTCAACTTGCATTCTTCACTGACATACATCAATTTCCCAATCCTAAATTCAATAACAAAAGAATGTCCTCTCAGAACCAAAAACTCTTCCCCGCCTGCTTGCATCTGGAAACTATGTGGTGCTCGGGATGAACCGATGTCTAGAGCACTTTCTCAAAAACAAGAAGACTACAAATAGAGCTATTCAATCAAACTCTGGTACTATGATGGTGGACTACCAATTCTCTTTCTTGTTGAATGCAAAAGAAGCAAGATTATAGGCCGTATACTATGTGATTTCATCTTAGACGATCAAATCACTAAATGATCTCTCTCTACGAAGTTTGATTTCACTTTCATAATCAATAGAAGTTCAGTCTATGCTCAATTTCCCAGCTATCCTTTCGTGCCCAAGTCCAAGCACGAGATGAGACTTTTCCTTTGTTTTGAGGAACCGGAGCTTTCAGAGGCAGGAAGTCATCACACCAACATAGGCAAAATCCAATGAATGCCATTGTGCTAATGAAAATGGCGATCAAACTTCGATTGCAACTGTGAACATGGGCGGGCATTGGCTATGTATGGGGCACTCACTAATCACTATTAGCAGGAAACTACTAGCAGAAAGAAAAATGAACGCACTTTCAGTCCTTGCTCTTCAGCACGTACTCACACGAAGGACCCTCAAATCTCTATTTCAGACCATAATCTTTCGATCCCTTTACCGAAGTGATTGATAGCAGGGCTAGGCTCATCATAGGGCTTCTTCTATTGGCTAGTGTGAACTCACTTCTATTCTATATCAAGATAGGGGCTTCAGTACTTGGCTGACCGCCCGGTGGAAGACCGGGTTCTACCACACAAGGGCTGCTTTCGTAGTCCAGGATTATTTTAGTCATATGTAATTGAACCCCAATGTGGAAATGTCCGATCTTATTAAAATAAATATATGGTCTTCATGAAGGTCTGTCTTGTTTCAGGAATAATAGGTACCGAAGTTCAATAGCGGTAGGTACCAAGGAGAAGACGAGTCAGGGCCGATTGACAAAACTAGCTAGGCTGACCTTCCAGCCATACTCCATCCAAAGGCCCACGAACGGAAGTGCTAAAGGTTTCATGTGATGCTGACCTCAATGAACCAGACCTCGAGAATTCGTTCATCCCTCTTCAAACAAGCATTGTGGCAAAAAGCAAATAACACAGTGGTTTACTGCTCCCCGGACTTATGAAAGCTGTGCCTACAATAACTTTCTGGAATTCTGAGTCACCACTTTTCTTCAAAAACCACTACATTACTTAAAGGTGTGCCTATTACTATGCCAGGTGCCTAACGTGCGTTTTATTTCCAACCGAGGGAAAACTAGGTTCTATCTCCGTTCTTGCGTAAATAACTGTACTTATGAAACCTAGCAATACGATAACTAGGAGGAGGAGTAGCCTATGCCTAGAAACTCACTTTATTATCTCGATTATGCAATAGCCCGGTTCAGAGAGACAAGCCGCCTATTTAAAGAAAGACCTATACCATATGGTTCTATATCCCCGCCTAGTTCTTTATTTTTCAATACATACGGTCATTCCAAGAGTAATATGGCATTCAACACAACGTTGGTATGTCGCTCTATTAAGATAAGAGGCCGCCCATCCTAAGAGAGGGACTGGGTGGGCTTTCCGGCGGGTAGAAATCGCTTTTAGGTTTATAATAAATAAGCGCGCCAGTATCGTTGTATTCGAATTCCTTCTATGGTAGGTAAGAAGAAGGAAGGACAGACACTTTTCTAAGGAGAAAGAAATGGAAGTTTACTCGAACGTTAGGAACTCCGAAGACTAGACCTACTGTACAAATAGGAAGGTAATACTGAAATCAAATTATGGTTTATTTTCTATTTCTCAGGTATAAACGTAGTAAGAGAAGAAGAGCGAAATAATAAGCCACTGCATCAGCACTAGGGAGGGCTGGTCTGGAATGACATAGCATAGATCAAAACATTGACTTGAACTTTCCCTTTACTTTATAGGTTGACCGGGATGACCCAGGAGCTTTTTATCCATCCACTTGATTCAGTAATTTCATTCTATCTCGACTCCAGGCAAGACAAAGCACTTCCAAACCCTAATATTCTCTGAAGAGCTGGTACTATGCGACTGTCCTGGCTTAGTTTTCCCTTCATTTTATAGCTCGCTCGAGACATGAAATGGTAGCATGTGGTGTTCTACCAATCGACCGCATGACTCAGCACAGGGAGGCAGTACAGGTCGTAGCAAACAGGGTTGGGCGCAGCCAACTGCAACGCTTCGAGCTCCTGGAGACGTTATGTCGTGCCCAAGTTACGGAGAAAGAGTCGAGATGCAACCCGGTACGATGTCAAGGAGTGGTGCGAAAGAGAACCAAAAAGTTCAACTGGTCTTTTGCAAATGGTTTGATTTCTCTTGTCCTAGCATCGCGCGGGTATCTTACTTGTAAGAAGGAGTAGACTAATCCACTCACAGGTGGTTAAGCTCTTTCTTAGCGTTTGTTCGCTATACAAACTATACAAGCTCTTATTGGTGTGGCCGAACCCAATAGACTTAATTAGTCCTTCTACCTGTCCGAAGCGCCTCTATCATTTGGCCGAGAAAGGCGTCGGCATAATAAGATAGGATAGAAGATAGAAGGGCCCCCAGCTATGTGCCATTGTAAAAATGGTTTTCTATCACCTTGACCTAAAGAAAAAAGTTTTCTTCTATGGCTCCTAACCCTTCTTAACTCGCTACTTTTTTTCCGCTCGTTCCCTATCTATGGTCGAGCACTTCGTTCATGAGTTGCTATCACTTTAGCTGTAATAACTAGAACTTCTGCTATCTTCTCAAGCAAGTTCAAATTGCTTTCCTTAGGACGAGCTTTTAAGGCAAAGTAGAAAGAGCTTATTTATTCGTCGATAAAAAGCCTTTACTTAAAACTAAAAAGGAATAGAACCGAAAGCTCTTTTCCAATATAAAGAGGCATGTCAACAAGCACCTGACAGACGCTCATCTACTTCCATTTCCTATTTTTTATCAATATCCTTCCCGTCGTATTCTTTCCTTCGCTTTTGGGTCGCAGCCTAAGCCAATGGCTAGCTAGTGAAGTGAATCCTTCATTCGCCGACTAGAGAGCATGCCACTATGCTTGCCACATGAAATTTCTTTCTTTGGCACTGCAGCTGCACTTTAATTAGTCACCTTGGGCCAGGCCCACTTATACCCTGCCACAAGAAATCACCTAAAATAGGCCCATGTCAGTACTACACAGCTTTGGTTATTCAAATGGTTAGCGAAAAATTCTCTTTATTTCATTTTCTTTCGGTCTCGGCACCAACAGAAAATGAGAAACGAATCAAAGAAACTGAAAAGGCCACTCAAGCGAAATATGGAAAGGAATTTAAAACATCATGTGCTGGTACGAAGGAAAGAAAGCACATAGCTTGACAAGCGAGCATCCCTTTGATGGATGCATGAAGGCCTAGCTCTTTACTTTAAGAAAGACTACTTGAAAGCAGCCTTCTCCAATTTGGCCTCACTCTTTCGATGTGCTAATTCCAATTCCTCAGCTGGAAACAGATTCTACCAAGCTAGGGAGGGCTTGCTTCCATTTGGATTTCGTAGTCGTAGAATGCCTTTATCTTGATCCATATCTGGATCATTAAGATGAAAGTAAGGACTTCCTTGATAAAGTATATCTTCGTTCCATTGGAATGATCTTTTTTGATTTTCAGGTGCTCCCCTCCCAATCAACTTCCAGCCCGACTCCAGAGGAACAAATCCTGGACCCAGCCGAGAATGCTCCAGATTGGCCAGCCGAAATTTCCCCTGCGAGTTCCTTTTTATTTGATCTCTCTCCTCGTCAAATACACTCTCTCTCTGAAGGCTAAATCCCCTCGTATCTCATATCCAGCTCATAGGTCTCCTTAATGGGACTGATCTTGACTACTGGAGGTCTCTGTGATGAAGCTTCCTTCACTAACTCAGGACTTGTTTTCTTCTGCTGCTTTTATCCTTCTCCATATCCGTTGGGATGCCATCACCTTTCTTCATCATTCATCATCAGTGTTTGCTGTGACTGGTCCTGTTCCTTCTCTATTTTTTCTGAAATCAGGGTAGGATTTCCTACATTTACATTTTGATCTACGTTGATGATATTATCGTTACTGGTAATTCATCTTCTGCAATGAAACACCTCTGACATACTTTACATCAGCAATTCTCCATTAAAGATCTTGGTCAACTTCACTTCTGGGTATTGAGGTCACCTCTACTAGTTCAGGTATCCTTCTTACTCAACAGTACTTGAGAAATCTACTTAAGAAGGCAAACATGCTCACAGCCAAACCTATGAACACTCCACTTAAAACAAATCTTCAGTTATCCAGGATTCCCTTAATAAATCCTTCCTTATATCGAAGCATTGTTGGCGCAGCTTCTGATCCTCCATAGAACAAGTAGGCAGTCTTTGGTTGGCTTACTGAAAATGCTAGGATCACCTATCAAACTAAGGAACCCGGAGGGAGAAGGGAGAGATCTCAACGTTACACTTCCTACCTACTCGCTCTCGCTCTGCTTTTCTAAATAAATCTTCTCTAAGAAGGCTGCCCCACTACTTACTTAATGAATCTCATGGGCCTTGTCCTGGCTTCAAAGAAAGACCTTTCGAAATGTCTCCCTCTAGCCTTTCTTGGGAAAGATCGACTAACTCGAAGCGGAAACTTGAAAATACCAATCATCGCTAACTGATTCTAGCTAGCTATTCCGAGAAAGAAAGAGAAAATGGTCTACGGGCCTATCACTTCGATAGCTAAG